>CATIWF010085197.1:0-19311 GCA_949630135.1 Balakata baccata
ACTTATCCTAATCGGATAAATTATATTCACGGTACTTTAATCATTCAATTAGTATCTATTACATATCTAAAATATAATTTATAAGAAAATTAATTTATCTTTAATTTTATAACACAAGCTTCTTGTGTCACTTGATGTAGACTTTTACATCAGCCATATATTTAAAATAAGATATAATGTGGCGGCTGATTAAAATAAAAATATTTTACCTATTTTACCCTTATTCTTTCCTTTAATTTATAATTTTTGCCATTGATGATTAATGGGTCTGGTAAATTAAAACTCTCCTTCCTTTCTTCTTTCATCTGTGCAACAATGATCACTCCTTGTAGAAATGGTGATTCAAAGATTGGAGATCTGTATAGCATTAGTGAAATTGGCAGTAGAATTCGTAGTGGTTATCGCTGAAGCTATCGGAATCGCAATCAAGCCAAACCCTTTCTCTCAACTATCGACCACCCAATTTTATTATCGTATTTCTTTTGTTTGGCTTTCTTCCAGGATTCGAATTTCAACTTTTTTAGAGCCTAGATTTGCAGAAAAACACTTTATAAAAAATAAAAAAATCTTTAAATTAAATCAAAAAATTTAAAATATATTTTTAAACATTCAGCATCAATCTAGCCGTTAATATATTTCTTTCAAATTTAATTCCAAATAGTGATTTTAGTTTTCCTAGGGTTTTTTTTTTTTGTTCCTTGGTTTTTTCTTAATCATTGTTAAGGTTGTTTTTTTTCTTCTGAAGAAAAATTCCCAAATAAGGTGTAAGTTTCGATTTGGGAAGCTGGGAATTTGATATGAGAGTTACAAAGGGTTAACCGAGGAAGTTTTGTATAACAAAATTAAAGATAAAATAGTTTTTATTATAAATTAAAATTTTAAATACTGTAGATAAATTATATCAATACTATTCTAATTATATAAATCGTATCAATATAATATTTTAAAATGAGAATTTTTGTAGTGCACTTGGTGTAAATTATATTTGATGTTTTAGGACTATTGGATCATCAACTTTTAATCTTAACCATTCATTATCAACGGATGAGATTAAAAATTTATAATCTAATATTTTTAAGTCACCAACTATAAATTATACCGGGTGCATTATAAAATTGCTCTTTTACAATTTATTTGTAACATAGATTCAATCAATACTCTCCAATTCCATGAAGTCCCATAGCAGGCACATGCATAGCATACTCTTGAAAAGTAGGACCTTTCCCCATACTTAAGCAATTAGTACAGATCCTGGTGCGATTTTAGTTGACCAGGATTACCTTTTTCCAAAGGAAATAATGACCCAAAACGAACAAATCTTCATTCCATTTAATTTGTGTTTTCCTTTTTGAGGGAATTCAACAGCTTTCACTTTAATTTCCAGCAATAGGTATTTAGGTAATTAAGAGCAGCTTTTGTTAAAGGTGCCTTACAGCATCACCATCCCAATGTAACTACTAATACATCAATAAAATTTTAACTACAATCTTAAATATATTTTATTCTTATAATTTAAATTAATTTTAATTTGTGGGATCTATTTAATATTTTAATATATTTTCAATATATTATTTAAATTTATGATAAAAATAATGCAAGTGAGACCCATTAAAATTTTTTATTCAAATTAAATTCTCTCTCATATATCATCTTTTACAAACTCCCAAAATTGCAAATTTTAACACTTTCATGCAAGTGTAATTGCAATATCACTTCATTATTTGCAATTTTTCTTGTAATTCCATAATGATGCTCTTAGGACCACCAAATGGGTTGGGACAGCCAGCCAGTCAATGCAAGACAGCAAATACGGCGAGCAAAAAAGGAGAAATAGAAGGACCATTTCCCTCTTTATGAAGAATTAGAGGCATATGTGTGTGTGAGAGAGTGAGCCTGCAAAAGTGTAATTTAACGTGTCCATCACAGTATTTAGCACCCGTTTGGTTTAAATATAAAAATAAAAATTATTGATTTTAATATATTATTTTATTTATCAATAAATATAAATGAAATTCTACTTGCAGATAAATATTTAAATGAATTTATTATCTTTTAAATTTATTTTTAAAGTATATAAAATTTTAAAAATTTATCGTAATAAAAAATAATTATATTAATTTAAAAATTCATAAATTATTATAACTTTTTCAAAAAAAATTTTGATCCAAAATGATTTAAATTAAAATGGTGATGTCTACATGCAACCATGGAACAACCTCTATAAGAAATGTATTAATAATTAAAACTTAAAAACTACAATGGCCTACAAAAGCACATGAGAAATAATTTTTGTAAGAAATATATATACATATATAATTTTTGCAATTAAGAATTATAAAAAGATGTATTAATAATTAAAGATTTATTGTAACAATCAGAAAATTATTGTAACAAAAATTATAACAAATTTTAATTATAAGTTTTAAAATTGCTTTGAGAAAGTTTGACTATTTTCAACTAATTTGACTAGATTCTCGTAAAATATGAGTCTATCTATAATACATCCGGTGCACCTATCACCAAATTTTAAACTAATTTATTACCTACTTAACAGATAAATAAATTTATATTACTTTACCTGCAACCTGTTTAATAAATTATCTTTCATTACTACATCATTTACCCCAAATTAGTCTCTCTCCTCCCAAAACTTCTTTTTCAATTTTAACCCCTTAGATTTTAATTTGATCATTTTTTTTAACTGTAGCTCTCATTCAGCACATAGCTCGTCCCGCTCGTGATTACTTGCTGCGTATGTGCTGCTGGAATTGTAACTATAGTTATTGTTTCTCTGTTTTCTACTTTTCTAGTGTAGCAAATGGCTTTATTCGTTTTACTTTTATTATACATTATAAAATTCAGTATTAATCATTACCATTATTATGTTTTCTTTTAAATATAGTAAAACATGAATAAATAATTAGATAATTTTTCAAAGCTTAATTATAGATTATCATCTATTTTATTGTTAAATAATTATCAAGGCTACATTCAAATTATAGGATTTCAATCTTAAATAATTTTCAATGCTATTTCAATGTACATTTTCTTCGAAATTGCTATATAATAGGAATGATTGGCACCAATGATTATAGTTTATCATCTATTTAAAATTAAGATGAATGAACAAGTTACTATAGATGTGATAACTATACACAATTTTCTAAAGTCGGGTCAAACTCATGAGAAATTTGAAGCATATAGATAATATGATTAGAATTTTACTTATATTATATGTGGAACTTTGAGAGGTATTTCCATCATTTTGATAATTACAAATAATTATGCAGTGAGATTTAATCATTTCAAGTGTTTAAGTCTTAAATAGGTTAATTATAATTAAGTCAAACCTTGAAAGAGCTTTGAAAATCAATATTAAATCAAAAAGGCTTCAAAAGATAGGTTTCACCTTCAGGCTTCATGATCAAGAGAGTTTTGTCATGATCATGAAGGATTTTATCATGACCGTAAAAGATTGTGTCATAATCATGAAATTTCTATTCAAATGGTCTAGAAGCTTTCACGACCATACATCCTTTATGATAGTGAAAGACTCTTTCATGATCGTGAAAATTGAGTGAAAAATTCAATTTTCTTGAGCCAAAATGCTTCATGACTATGAACAGTTGTGTCATGACTATGAATCTAGACACATACATCATTAATGAGGTAGTTCAATGGCTATAAATACAATAAATGTACCCCCAACAGCTATAATACTTCAATGGAATATAAATATTTTACATTTATGATTGTATGGGGTTATAAAACAATTGATTAAGTGCAAATTATTTCAAATCATTAGTGTGCATCAATTTTTCAACGACCTCTCTTTCTCTCACTTCAACTTTGTATTTCTTTGAGAGCTCGAGTTTTCTTGAGTTCTTTGGGTTGTTAAGTGATTTCTCTCTTGTAATCAATAGCTCAATAGTTAGATTGAGTGTATTGGGTTGGAGATTGAAATACTTGTAAGGGTTTGAGTGTGAGTCTTAAGTTAAAACACTTGAGTAACTTGTTTAAGTTTGTAAATGTTTAATCTACACCTTAAAGTAGATTATTAGTGGATTGAAATTCTCAACTGAGGTTGGGGAGAGGAGTAGGCTAAGAAGGCCGAACCTGTATAAATCTTTTGTGTTCTCTTGCTCTTCATTGTTCAAATTTTTAATTTCCATTCCATTCAAAAATCTCAATTCACCCTCTCCCTTTCTCTTATTACTTGTGGTATTTCACTTGGTATCAGAGCAAGGTCTCCCCTAGTGAAGATTTAATCATCTTGGAGTAAAGATCATGGCCTCCACTAGTTAAGTTCCCAATATTCATGGATAAAGCTACATAAGACCTTCATTCTTTAATGGAATCGATTATGCTTATTGAAAGAACTAGATGGAGATGTTCTTGGATAATGAAGGTGACAACCTTTGAGATATTATTGAAGAATGGTGGACTCAACCTATGGGACATGGTAAATATGGAAAGGAAGAGCCTCTTCTAAGAAGCAAATAGACTAAAGAGCAAACTGAAGCAAATTTGACAAACAAGAAGGCCATCACATTCTCTATTGTGCTTTAAGCAGAGAAGAATACAATAGAATTGAGCATTTGAGGTCCACAAAAGAAAGTTAGAAGCAAGAAGCTCTAAATGCTTTTGTAAGGAGTATGAATTGTTTGATATGATGCCTAATGAAAAGGTGAGTGACATATATAGTAGGCTCATCAAACTCATCAACTCTATGAGAAAGCTTGGCAAGAATTACTCTCTTGAAGAAATCAACAACAAGACCCTTGTAAACTTACCTCAAAGGCAATAGGAAGCTTGAATTTTCTCAATTGAAAAATCTAATGATTTCTCAAAGCTTCCTATTGATGAGTTGTTGGGAAAGCTTCTCACTCATGAAATCAAAATGTCTCAAATGAATGAAGATGAGAAGACAAATAAAGATAAGGGAAATGCACTCAAGGCTAGCAAAAAGGCAAGTGAGAGTGATTCAAGTGATGAAGACTTGGCCATAATCTTTAGAAAAGTCAAGAACCTCATCATGAAGAAGAAGAGGGAGAAGGCCTTCAAAAAATAAGACTCAAGCAAGAAAGATCAACTCATTTGCTATGAGTGCAACAAGCTCGGACATATTTCGTTATGTTCGTGATCTATACGCTGACCGTATACGTATATTGCTGTGGTTTGTACCGTAGCACAGAGGCGTACCGACTAGAGTCTAAATACAGACATATGAGTGTGAGAAAATCTAATTTAATATGATAATATGATATTTAATATGAATACTATGTTAATTTGATGAAAAGGTGTGATTTCGTATCATGCATGTAAATCAAGGCAATAGACTAAGTAGAAAATACTAGGTTTTCACCCGATAGAGAGAATTCGAGTTAATCATAACAAAATATAGAGAATAATATTTTAAGACCATAGGTGAAGTTGTATAAAGATATTTTAAGGTTAAAAGCTTCGATTTGCAGAAATAATATTCTCGGTGGAGATTTACAGTTATCATGCAAGTAAATCAAGGCAATAGACTAGGTAGAAAATACTGGGTTTTCGCTCGATAGAGAGAATTCGAGTTAATTATAACAAAATGTAGAGAATAATATTTTAATGCCATATGTGAAATTGTATAAAGATATTTTAAGGTTAAAGGCTTCGATTTGCAGAAATAATATTCCCGGTGGAGATAAACAGTATGATTTTTTGACTGGAAGTTAGAGATATGTGTTTACTATCATAATTATGCCAATGCGATCACAATTGAATTCTAAGATTTTAAAAACTGATAATTTAGAAATCGGACTTTAGATGAATTTTTACGGACATAATTTAGAAAATGGACTAAATCACAAAAACGTAATTTTTGCACCGGTGGTTGTTTTGCAAAATCGGAAAGACTATTTCGAAGAGAAATTTTTTTGAGAATATTAATATGTCCAATTTGAGGAGATAAGGTCATTTGGGATGTGGAATTTAAGAAAATAAATTTATTCAAATATTAGATTGAAAAATTGGAAAGTTGGAGGAAAAAGTCCAAAGTCAAAGTTTCTTTTGAATTAATTTGGATAAAATCCAAAATATCTTTTTGATTAATTTTAATTGACCAATTGGATCAAGGATTAAGATTAATTAAGATTAATTAAGAACTAATTACGCATATAAAGTAAAAAATGGACAAAATTTCAACAAATTCATCATATGAAAAAAAACTTATCATCTTCTTCTCCTTCTTCCTTTGCACGACCAACATGCCATTTCCCTCTATTTCTTTCAATTTTGTCTCACAAATTACCATCATCCAAGTATAAGGAATTAATTAGGAGTAAAGAAACTATTTTTGAAGGAAAATCACATATTAGCCAAAAATTTCAAGAAAATTAGAGGTGAAATTTTCTTCATTTTTCTTTCAATTTTTCATAAATTTAAGTTGATTTGAATGATTATTTTGAATAAATTTTGGTATGGTGATATGTTTGATGTTGAAATTGTGAAAAGGAAGAGTTAGGATTTTGTAGAAAAATTATGGAAAAATTAAATAAAAATAAAAATGAGTAGAATGAGACTTGAGGAAGATGGATATGGTAAAAAATTGATGAAAATAATTTCAAATAATTTTTAGAAATTTCTCATAAATATAGTCGAATTTTTGAAAAATTATTCTGAAGGATTTGTGCCTTAAAGTGACGAAAATGGAGTAAAATGGAGTGTTTGGAAGTAGAAGATAATTTTTGGAATGAATGAAATATTTAATAGAATTTTTGGATTTTGGCCTAATTATTGAAAAAATTTATTGGAAATTATTGAACATTATTTTGGTGATATTGGTGATGGAAAATGCAAGAAAATAAGTAAAGTGATTATATGAATTTATTTAGAATTTTAAAGCATTTGTTGAATTAATATGGATTTTTGAGTGAAAAAATGGATTTTTGGATAACAATAGTTTGAAGGATGAAAATAAAATAAAATAATATTGGAAAATTTTGTTCGCGTGCGGAAAGTGTGTTGGATGACCAAAGTCTCGGATTATGCATCAAATGTGTGGAACAGAAAAAATAATATCAATATAAAATTATGATATATGAGAGAGCGGAAAGTAATCGAAAAGTTTTATTTTCAATAGAATATATGTTAAAGATGACTCTGTAGTTAGTTAGAAATTATTTATTTTTCAAACACATCTACAAGACCGGCACCGAGGGTAGACAGAGGAAAGGAGCCAGCAGGCGCCAGCTTATGATAGTTGAGGTCCGTACAATAATTTATAATTTTAGTCATTAAATGATTAAAATATGATTTTAATGAAGTTTTGATTTAAATGAATTTATATGATGAATATGAAATTGAGAAATAATTATTTATGGCAAATATTAAGACAATATATATATATATATATTTGTGCTTTGTTTTCTTGAATGATAAAATAGTTAGAAATATTACGGAAATTTGTATTTGACGAGAATTTGTTATTTTAGCCCATATATTAGCATAGACAACGGTATATGGAGTTATTGGCCCGATGGGTTTCCTGTGGTCGTATGATATATATATTCGGTATAATGAGTTTCTTGGAATAATGTGATATAATTTATTCACATTGTTTTCTCTGATTTGGTTGGTTTCCTGGAATCATGAAATGATATGTACCCCTTGTTTCCCTGTGATTAGTTTGTGATGATTTAATAAATAGGCATGACAAAAATTTTTTATAAGTTTACGATATTGATGAATGATTTTATATTTTCTATAAATGATTGTTATTATAAATTACTGTACCACTGAATTATATAACTCAGCGCGAGAGATTGTTTTTCTCTCAAGTAGATTTTAACTGAAGATAAAGCGACAAACTTTGTAGATATAAAGTCGCTAATAGTGGGTCCCACAGTATGGAGCTGAGCAGCAGTGGTAGTCATTCCGAATGAGTTGACATTTTCTTATGTATTTTGTTATTATGGTATTAGTGATGTAAATAAAAAAATTTATTTAAATACTCATATACAGGAGAGTGTAAGTAGAGAGTGGATTTTATATTATATTACATATATTCTTGTTTTATATCTTATTTTACTCGAAAATATGTTATAGTATTTTATATAATGGTATAAATATTTTACTATCGGTTTTGTAAATTGTAACACTGTTTATTTGTCTGGTATACGACGATGTATACGAAAGGGTAAGGGGTGTTACATATTTGATCGGAGTGCCCAAGATTGAATAAGTCCTATAAGGACAAGAAGGAAAAGAAGAATGATTTCAAAGCAACTTGAGATAACTCTAATAATTCAAGTGATGAAGTTGCAAACCTTCACTTCATGGCAATTAAAGAGCCTTCCATCAATGAGGTAACTCAAGAACTTGATCTTATTCCTAGTGATGATAACATGATACATGTTATTGAAAAATTTATACATTAGTGTGAAAAATATTCTTCTAGTATTAATTAACTTAGAGGTAGTCAAAACTCTACAAGGAGAACTCGAAAAATCAAGAAATTCTAATGAAGAGTCAACTAAATTTTTAGATGAATACAATTCTATTAAGGACAATGCTTTAAATGATCACTTATTAAGAAAAATGCATTATTATAAAAGGAAGTTAGTAGTCTTAAGAATTCCATTTCTAGATTCAATAAAGGGAAGGAAATCATTAATGGGATGATTGCTATTAATTTCAATCTAAAAATGGAATTGGTTTGGCAAGTGGCATGCTAGTTCCTCAAAATCCAAAGTCTATGTGCCTATCACTAAGGGGAAGGAAATCATTTCTAAATGTGCCTCAAAATCCAAAGTCTAAATGTGCCTATCACCCCATTTCTAGATTCAACAAGGGGAAGGAAATCATTGATGGGATGCTTGCTATTCATTTCAATCTAAAAATGGAATTGGTTTAGCAAGTGGCATGCTAGTTCCTCAAAATCCGAAGTCTAATTGTACCTATCACTAAGACTTATAATGAACCTAGTTTGAGAGCTAAAGGACCTAAGAGGTTCAATGGAAATAGAGCCAAAGGCAATAGAAGTCCTCCTTTTAAGAGACATCATCATGCCCCTTCACATAATTTTCATGGTTTTCAAAGGAAGAGACATGCACCTCATGCTACATAACATTATTGTGGCACACATGAACATATTAATATGAGATGTTTGATAAGGAAGACTCATTTGTATCCTTCCAATGCTAACCCGCCAATGACCTAAGTACATTTAGGTACCTAAACTTGAATGATTTCTATTTTTATAGGTATGCTTAAAATCCACCATGAATGAACACAAATGGTATCTAGATAGTGGATGTTCAAGGCACATGACTGAGAATGTCAACCTATTTACTCATTTAGAGTTGAAAAAAGATGGCAAAGTAACTTTTGGAGATAATGTCAAAGGTAAGATTATTGGCATTGGACAAGTTGGTAAGAAAGACCTAACTCTTATTGAGAATGTTCTTTTGGTTGATGGTTTGAAACACGATTTGCTTAGTGTGTTGGAGTTTGCACATGCATCTTATACTTGTTATGCAGCAAAAAATTAAAATTTTACAAACTCCAAGAAGAAGATCAACCTATGTAATCATAAACAATTAAAACTATCTAATAGTATAAATTTTTTACCTTTCAAAATTGAGTATTCTTCCTTCGATTCTCTCCTTACGGGGTTGTAGCAAACCACAATAATCCTCTAGAATCACCTCTGATGGTGTCCACGTGAAGGGAGAAGAGAGAAAACCTTTAAGGGAATGCTTTGGATTAATCTAATGTGCTAGCAATAAAATTAATCCTTATGAGAAGATGAGAGTAATTAACACTTTAATTTTTGTGTTGCAGCCACAGAAATAGCCTTAAAAAGGACTATTTATAATCCACAAGGAACTAGGGTTCATAACCCTTGATTATAGAACCCTAATCAGATTAAAATTCCTAATATGTCATATGTCCCAATCGGGAAACTGTCCACGTTAAGCGAGTCCCGGTTTGGAAGCCATTTTCCCGGTTGGGACTTTTTGCTGTTTCAATCCTGTTGCTTTTTTCGATCGGGAGACTCATTTTCCAGATTAAGACTTTCGTCCCGATCGAGAATGTGTCTAGACTTGGTTTTTCTCTTGTTGTTTTGGATCCGATCCAAAAGTCCATTTTATTTCTCCTTCACACCTTCAATACGTGTGACCTATTAGATTCTCGATTATGTTGGCCACTCAAATTAACCATTAATCTCAAGCAGATTATGAGCAATATCTAGTAATATATCATGACCCCTAATTAGCTGGAAAATAGTTGTTTAACTACGAACCTTTTCATAGATAATTATCTATGCAATTTATCCTTTCATCATTGTATTGCCCCACTCGGTTCAGAGTATGGACTATATGTCAGCTATCGCTAAACTGACTATGTCACATCTAGACCAAGTGATGTTAGATTCTATCACTAGGACTCATTACTCAAATAGACATGTCACCAAATACCATCTTTATGACATTTTCACTCCGGCTAAAGATTCTCGAGTAATGATCTCGATAAAAGGTTATGGGTATACACTCCCTCCATCGAAAGTTGTGAATCCTCTGTTGGCTATTCAATTACCTTCAAACTTCAAGTTTTGTGGAGCATGCTAATTGGGAAAACAAGTTAGAAGCTCCTTCAAACCAAAGAACAAGGTAAGTACTACTAAACCCCTTCAATTATTGCATATGGATTTGTTTGGACCTTGTAAAGTTGTTAGCCTTGGTGGAATGCACTATGCATATGTGATTGTGGATGATTACTCTAGATTTACTTGGGTGTCTTTTCTTTCTTATAAGGATGATAGCTTTAATGCTTTTAAAATTTTTGCAAAACAAATTCACAACGAAAAAAGTTTTAAGATCTTTTCTATTATGAGTGATTATAGAAAAGAATTTGAAAATGATTATTTTAAGTTATTTTGTTTTGAAATGGGCATTAGTCATAATTTTTCTTGTCCTAAAACACCTCAACAAAATGAAATTGTTGAAAGGAAGAATAAAATATTAGTTGAGATGACTAGAACTATGCTCAATGAGTATAATCTTTCAAAGTACTTTTGGGTTGAAGCCGTTAATACTGCATGCTACATTTCAAATAGAGTTTTCATAAGACCATTGTTAAACAAAACTCCTTATGAGTTATGGAATGATAGAAAGCCTAGGATTTTATCTCTATGAGTATTTGGATGTGTAACGTTTGGGGATTTAAGTCCCAATCGCGTGTTGCCATAATCGGGCGCGTTGGTTCGATCTGAGTCTAAATTTATATCCATTGAAAAATAATAAATTATAAGGAAAAATAAATAAGGATATTATTAACTGGGAATTAAAAGATTGGTGCAAGAATTAGAAAGAATTTAAAATCATCATATGGACAAAACTAATATTATTGGAATTATGGGGGAAAAATTTTTAAGTAGAGAAGTTTGTGGCACAAGAGAAATTTGCCATAATTAAGAATTAAACAAGATTAGTTAAGCTAATCAACCAATAGGAAGAATAATTAAGCTAATTAGTAGGATCCATACATTTTAACCTTAATATAAAAGTCGAAAAAATAGGTTTTGTGCCAAAAAAACTCACCATCATCATTTTCTTCTTCTTCTTCTTCTTCTTCTTCTTCTTCTTCTTCTTCTCTTTACCCTCCTTTTCCCCCCATATAACCCTAACCCTCCATTTGTGACCCTATTAAGCTCCTAAAAAGTAGAAAAAGATGAGTTTAGAGAGAGAAAAGGCAAACGATAAGGGTTTCTACCATAAGAAGCTAGGAAGAAGGAAATAAGATAAAATACAAGAGAAGATTGGGAGAACTTACTTGGGAAAATCATCAAGGTGAATTTTTTCTTCTTAAATTCAATATTTTTTTCATCTATTTAAGACCTATATGGATGCTTGTTGTGTTTGAAATTGGTAGATTATGGTTATTTAGAAGTTATATAAACTTGTATTGTGAAGTGTTGATTTGTTGGGGAATGATAGAATTAAGCCTTAGGTGGTTGTGAATAATGATTTTGTGGCTTAAAAACTAAAGAAATAAGACTTATTTAGATGTGTATGGGGTTGCCTAATGAAGGAGAATTAAAGGGAAAGATGTTTAAAAGTGAATAATAGTTGATAAGTGACTTAAAGATGATGAATGTTAAGGAAAAAAAAATGGAACAAGTGGGACTATTTTGTTTGAAGTGAATGATTATTGATCATAATGAACATAAATAAGATAAATGGAGGAAGAAATAAAGATATAGGAAGAGGTAGAAAAACATTAAGAACACCAGACATAATTCATGCATAAGCATTGGCTGTATATGACATTGAATGAAATATTGTTTATTATGTTAAGATCAAACAAGTAAAAAAAAGAGTACTCATCAAGAGATGGATAGAGGAAAAGAAAATGCCACCCAACAAGCGAAGAAAATAAAGGAAAAAGAGAAGGATTGAGGCTAATTAGATATATGCTTCATTGATAAAAATCTTGCATGCCATGATAACCATGAAATGATGTGTACTGTTTATTGATGCATGTGATGTGCAATGTTAAATGTTAAATTATTGTCTTTAAAGCTTTATAGTAAATTGATGTGATATGTTAAAGTTTATGAATGTATTTAAAGTCTGCAAATTTTGGGCATAAACATGATTGTATAAGGTTATTGAATTAATTAATTTGTAATGAATCCAATAGATGTCCTGTTACAAATTCATTGGAACAGTCTTGAAAAATTTTACCATAACTTATATTGGGATAATTGGATTGGTATGAAACCAATTGAAATTGAAATCTGACTCATAGTAGTAAAATGCTATGAAGAATATAAGTTGTAATTCAGGTTATAACTAGGTAAAAAATTCATTACAAAATTTCAGATTTGGAATAACCATGTAAATATTGGGTAAATTTTGGCTAAATACCTCACGGTAAATTGACCATACCTTTTGGTAGAAACTTCAGATTCTACTAATTATTTCTAAAAATTCAAGCTAAGACAATAATAAAAAAGTTCATAAGAGACCATAAGATCTGAATCAAACTATAAAATGGCCAAAATTGAGGCCCAATCTTAGGGTTGGAATCCGCCATAAGCATAAAATTTGCATTTTTACCTTTTCAAATGGTTTGATGTGAATATGTGATAGTTGTTTGAAATTCTGACCTTATTAATATATATGGACATATAATACATATATTAACATGTGATTTTGGTAATTCATGATTATAATAGCAATAATGATAATAATGTTAACAATAATGTCAATGCCTGAATATATCTAGCTTTGAACTAAAATAGTATATAGTTTGACATGCCAATTAGGAGAAGGATATAATATGTGTGTGACACCTTATTGTTAAAGTTGAAAATGGCACAATCGTGATGCCGGTAATGACACAATAAAAAAAGACAAAAAATGACATTATGTTAAAAAGTTAGGAATGACATTATTTTAAGAAGTCAGTAATGACATAATTATGATGCCGATAATGACAATCTCATATTCTTATTGATGAGTTCAGATATATATATATATATATATATATAAGAAAAGAAGAGAAAATGTTACGAATAAATTTGATAAAGGTAAGATTATAGTATTCATATTGATTATGAAAAAATTATTTGCAATTTGCATAAAAACTATGGTATATGTAATTTCTTTTGTGATATATGTTGTATAATAAATGTGGCATGTATTAAAATATATATGTATATGAGATTTTTATCCTACTAAGCATCACTAAGCTAATAGCTTAGGCGGATGGTTTTTCCTTGTGCAGGTCCAAAAGATTCAGAAAGTTAAAGTAGCTGTCAGAAAAATGAGGGAATCTAGTTAAAAAGCAGCTTAAAGCTTCAATTTATTTTTTTTATATTATGTTAAAGCTTTGTAATATAAATAACCAAAGATTGCTTTCATATAGTATATATAAAATTTTGATGTAAATATATGTTATATAGCAAGATACAAATTTTAGATTTTGGATATATGCATGATTTAAATATATTTAAAAGAAAAAAATAAAAGAGAATATTAAAAGTAAAGAAAAAATATATATATAAGTATTTTTAACATGATGGAAAAATTCAAAATAATAAAGCAAGTGACGCTCGCTTACCTTGCTAATCTAGAGTGAGGTAAGAGGGTGTTACATGATGCAAGTATTTTATATTGAATACCAAAGATAATCTTGGAAAATTTGATGATAGAACTAATGAAGGTATCTCCCTTAGCTATGCAAACTCTAGCAAGTCCTATAGAATCTTCAACAAAAAAACCTTAGTTGTTGAAGAATCTAAGCATATTATTTTTAAATAATCTAACCCCCTTGAACCTAGAAGTGTAGTTGTTATTAATAATGATGTAGGTTTATTTGAAGAGTCAATTCAATAACAAGGGACCAATGATCAATATCAACCTCCAAATGCATGTCAATAGATTATGGTAGTTAATCCTCCCAAAGGATGAATTTGAAGATGCACCAATAGTAACTCAAATTTAAAATCATGAAAGTCTACCTAAGGAAATGACAATTTGAGAAAAACCATCATACAGACTTTATCATTGGTTAGCCATCAAAAGAGATAACTACTAGACACTCTCTTTCCACCTCCCATTCCACACCATCATAATATTTTGGCATGGGAAAACAACACGCCATCACAATTTAACATATGAAAAAAAAGATTTTGTATTTATTAGTATACCTAATATCACCAAAATAGCAAGTTACTAAATTATCTAGTAAAAATTTATTTGTATTCCTATACTCTGTATTATAACAAAAGCTATAAAATATTCATTTTTTATGGGGAAAGGGAGATAGAGAAATCACATTTCCATAACTTTTTTTTTTCTAAACAAACATAAACAATAAGAATCACTCATTTTTAATTCCATTTCCATCTTTTTATTTTATGAACCAAACACACTCTAGAGAATTTAAAAACTTAAAACATCAAAAAAGAAT
The DNA here is from genome assembly GCA_949630135.1 of Balakata baccata. Lineage (NCBI taxonomy): Eukaryota > Viridiplantae > Streptophyta > Magnoliopsida > Malpighiales > Euphorbiaceae > Balakata > Balakata baccata. The sequence goes on from CATIWF010085197.1 coordinate 14,965, forward strand.
GTTCTCTCACCAACATTTCAATTTCAACCTTTTATATAGTCATTAGAGAATTTAGGCACTCTTTATCTACATGAGAATAATATAGTTTGACTAATAATTTTTGTTTGATAAAATAACTTATTTAGGAAAAAAAAAACTAGATTATAATATCTCAAATAAAAAGCTTGTAGAAGTAACATTAAAAAAAAAAGCTAATAGATTATAATTTTTTCCCTTTATATTTTTATTCTTTTTATCGAATGAGATGTTATAATATACAATTATTAAATTATATAAAATATAATTATTATATATAATGTAATGATTAAATTACCTTATATATATGGATGTTAGCTGATAAAGGTGGTTATATTTATTATATTAGGATGATATATTTAATATAATTTTTATAATACATAATATGCATATATATTATATAACTCATTTGCATTATGTATTTAAATATATTTTATGTAATATTTTAATTAATATAAATATATTTTTATGTCATTTTTTATATTTTTCAGTTACTTTTTCAGTTAGTTTATCAAATAGTTTTGGTTAAATTAGTTAGATTATCAACTACCAAATTTTTAGCTACTAAATTATTAGCTAGTAAAATTGAAGCTAGATTATTAGTTAATCTCTAAATTATCAGCTAATTTTACCAAATAAAAGCCTTAATTCCTAGAAGCATGCTCATTTTTGAGTTAAACATAATAAAATGGCACATTCACCTTTTATAGGATTTTACATGGAACACCAATTTTTTTTTAAGTTTTTTCAATTTTACTTATGATTTTGTTGTGTTTTCATTGTCATCTTTATTATTTTCATTTTTAGCAATTTATTTTTCTTTTCAGATGTGAGAAATGTTGTGTATTTATATCATTTTTTTCATTCAATTGAGAAAGAAAATGACTGTTTTCATCTTTTAAATATGAATTGAGGATTTCATTAATTTGCATAATCACCATTTATCTATATGCATGCATTTATTTATTTTTAATCATTGTTTAATTAACTTAATTAATAAAAGAAATATATAAACTTTATTTAATTAACTTAATTACCAAAATAAACTTTGGGCAAACCTTAATTACAAAAAGAAATTCTTAAATTTGTATTTAATTAATTTAATTAAGGTTATTTATTTTGATAAATAATTTTTAGTTAATAGATTAACTGCATGTAGGGTAAATCTTAGGTAAACTTTATATAACTTTAACTTTTATTAATTTTGTGGTAAATCTTGGCAAACCTCAGGGCAAATTTTGGATAAATTTTTTATAACTTCAATTTTCATTAATTTTCTGGTAAACTTGAAGTAAACCTTCGGTAAATTTTGAATAATTCTTGGGTAAACTTCGGTAAATTTTAAGTAAACATTATATAACTTTAACTTTTATTAATTTTCTGGTAAACATTAGTTAAATCTTATATATAATTTGACTAAACTTTTAAAGTAAATTTTGAATAAACCTTTTGTAATTTCAATTTTTATTAGTTTTTTTGTAAACTTTGGATAAATATTGGGTAGATTTTGGTAAATCTTGAGTAAACCTTATGTAACTTTAACTTTCATTAATTTTGTGGTAAATATTGGATAAATTTTAGGTATAATTTGAGTAAATTTTAAGTAAATCTTGGATAAACATTTTATAATTTCAATTTTAAATTTTTTAGGAAACATCGGGTAAATATTAATTTTTGTAGTTTTATAATTTTTTTAAGCATTGATAGGATGTTTGAAAATTTTTTTTAGTCCAGTTGACATTTTTCAAAAAAATTTGAAGGAATAATATTTTTGTAAATATTTTGGTGTTCTGTTCTATTTTTATAAAATTCCCTAACTTTTATCCTTATATAGTCGATTGAGGCCCATTTTCAAGTGCAGAAATTTAGGAAATTTCATGGTTTTACTGAAATTTATATATTTTTTCATATTTACCTACAATTTTATATATTTTCATCCGAATTGAATTTTTTTTTCTACCATTTCTTTCATATCTCTAAATTTTGTAACAAGAACCGCAGAAAACCTGAGCTTGTGGTCCTTGCCCGAGGAATGAGTGCCAAGGGTTTCTTTGGTCCGAGAAGAGCACCGGTGGCTCTGGGAAGAACAACGATGGCTTTGCAAGCAACTCTGGGAAACTCCGAGAAATTCCAATAAAGTAAAAATCATCAAATATGGAACGTATTGATTATCTACAGATGTGAGCCAATCTTTACTAATTTTATATCTGTGGAATTGTTAGAAAAAAATTAATTCGATGATTTAACTTTGATTCAACACGTGATTAGTAAGATGTGAATCAACCTCTTTTACTCCATCAAAGATCAAATTTTCATTTCCTTTTGCAAACAACTGATTCTCTTATGTGTACTGATCTTGTATCATTTGTTGCGAAAGAAAGTTAAAGTTCGAGTTTTCAAGTTTTTGAAGTTTCTTGATTCATGCAATGTATTCTAATACAAGGTTATGCTTCAATACACTCTAGGTTTTATTTTTGGGTGAAAATCACCAAAATATGCTCGGGATATACTAAGGTATATCCGAGATATTTCTAAAAAATTCTCAAGAAATTTATAAGGTATACTCAAAATATTCTCATAAAATTCTCAAGGTATACCTAATGTATTCTCAAAAAATTCTTAAAGTATACCCAATATATTTTCAAGGAATTCTTAAAATATACTAAAAGTATTTTCAATATATACTCAATGTATTCTCATGGAATTCCCAAAGGTATACCGAATGTATATCCAAGGTATACCAAACTGTTTGTTTAAGAATTTGTGATATTTTTAATTTTGATTGAATTCAATTTTTCTTCTTTAACAATTTAATTCTTCTTCCTCTTCTGGTTCTTTTTTTTTTTTTTTGGTAAAAATTGAACTAAGATATGCCGAAAGTATACTGTCTGACACATTTTGGGTGACTTTTTAAATTTTGGTACTGTTATTTGAGAATTTGTGATGTTTTTAATTTTAATTGAATTATATTTTTCTTTTTCTTTAATGATTTAATTGTTCTTATTTTTTTTGTTGTTTTTTTAGTAAAAATTGAATCAATATATATTCAAAGTATACCAAAAATATGCCAAAAATATACCGTATGAGCATATTTTGAATGATTTTCAGACTTAGATACTATTATAATTTTAGAAAGTTGTTTTCGATAAAATTAAAAAAAAATTTCAGCGCTTGTAAAAATGTAAAAAGGTATATGTTTTTTTTTTGTATTTTTGTAAAATTTCTGCAGAAATTCACATGATCCATTTATGCCCATCAGCCTTATATATTGCTCATTATTCATATAACATCCCGTTACTTATCTTCTCTTTTGCCTTTTTTCATGTTCTAACGACATTGACAATTTCTTTTACATGGATCATTTATAAAAAAATTTACTCAATTAAAATATAAATTATTACTAGGAGTTGTTAAAATAGAAGAGCAGATTTTTTTCTTAAAAAAAAAAGAAGAACGTAGCTTTTTTTGTTTTTCCTTTTAATGCATCTTTTATAAAGACTGAATATTAAACATGAGAGTGTTGAAGTTGGGGGTAGAGGCAGTGAAGAAGCAGGCGGATAAAGCCATGATGGGGTGGGAGTGTTGTAGGTGAGCAAGGTTTAAATAACGATGTCACGTAACATATTGGTATTATAATCGGTATAATAGTATTGGTCTGAATTGATGGTACCGTAAATTTTAAAAAATAACTTGCAAAATCATCCAAATTAAAAAAAAAATGAACAACAAAATTTAGTATATAATATATTAAGTTAATAAGCATTTAAATAAATATTATTTTAATTAAAAAATATAAATTACATAATAATTTCCTAATATAATCGTAATAAATACTAATTAAGTAAACAATTTCATTATAAAATAATATTTTTTATTTTTTTAAGTAAATAGATACTTTATTGAATATGAAAAGAAAAACCACATTTTTCAAAAAAGGGAAAGGTAATTAAAAAATCCCTCCTTAAAACTAAACAATGCAAAGCAAAAGTAATTACTAAAAAAATTAGAATGTCTATACTAAGAAATTTTTAATTATTTAAAAATTTAATAAATAATTGTATTAAAATTAATAATTTTAAATATATATATATATATTTTAAATTAATAATAATTTAATTTGAAGCTAGTAGCCAAAATCAATATATTAAGCATAAAAATTTAAAGATATGCGAGAATATATATATTATAAATATGTTATAAATAATGATTTGGTTGAAGAAGAGAAGGCTACGACTCTGGCAGGTAGTTGCTCTTGGTGGGTGTTAGTGGAGTCGAATGCCGCTCTGATGGATGAAAAGACATGTTTGGTTGTAGGAATTGGGAGGGAAATGA
>CATIWF010085277.1:0-51915 GCA_949630135.1 Balakata baccata
TTTTCAGCTTATTTGTAATGAATTTTCTTAATAAACTAATGAACATTTATTTTATTCGTAATGAACCGTTTTTAATGAACTAATAAATATTTTTTAATAAACTAATGAACTTTTATTTAATGACAGATGATGAATGTTTACAAAATGTTATACTATGATTGATAGCGGTATAAGTTAGATTTATTTACAAAATTATCACTGTTTCTAACACGTGTGATGGATCTTGTCTATAATGTTATATGGACTTGGATGCAGCATATAACAATTGAATTATAACATTGCATTATCCAAAGAGGAAATTTCACTATTTGCCTACATGTAAATTCTTTTTTCATAATTACCGATAATATTATGTCTTTTTATTTTTACCTAAATTTTTTATTTCCTACCGTATCTTTCTTTTTCTCTTTTCTTTTTCATCCTCTTTTTCTTATTCAGTGAGCTCTCCACAACCATTTTCTTTTTTCTATCATTTTTTGCATAATTATCGTCATCTTTTGACTCAACGAAATAGAAGAATCTGCTCATTTGCAATTGGGCTATTGAATATTATTTGGAATTGTGAAGTTAAAAGAAAGTTTTTCAATATGTTGAATTTTGTATTTAAAATTTCAATAGAATTTAGGATTTTGAATTGGATTTTGAATTTAAACTTTTCAATTCGTTGAATTTTGCAATAGGTCGGTTGGTTGATTATTTGAAGTGAATTATAGGTGAAAACTCAATAAAGTTGATCTCTGATTGTGCTTTAGCCAAATATAGAAGCGATATATTGTTTTTTGTTTTCTTTTTAAGTTTTTATTTTTGAAATTTCGAAATAATCTAATTAGAGAGTTTTTTAGTGTGGATTTAGTGCTTGTGAATTGGAATTTGGAACCTGAGAACTTTTGATGGATAGAAGGGTTTTTGACTCAATAGGATAAGAAGAATCTGCTCATTTGGGATTTAGCTATTAAATATTGTTAGAAAACCGAGAAGTTTGTGAAATGAGTTAGTCAATTATATTATTATTCTTCCTTTTTTTTGTGAAAATCATTTTTAAGATATACCCAAAGTATTCCTAAAATATATCAGATATATTCTCATATAATTTTCCAATGTATACCCAAAGTATCCCCTAAATATTTTCATGAAATTTCCAAAGATATACCGAGATATTCCCAAGATATATGCAAGGTATGACCAAGATATACTGGACTTTATAGCATTCATTTACAAATGTTTTAGGCTCAATGTATTTCCAAGATATACCTAAAATATACCTAAGATATACTGAATTTTATAATTTTTGTTCACAACTGTTTTAAGCCGAATGTATCTCGAAGATATACCCAATGTATTCATATGGAATTTCCCAAGGTATCCTTAAGGTACCCCCAAAATATACTAAACTGTTTATTTGAGGTTTTTGTGATGTTTTGAATTTTGATTGAATTATATTCTTTTTTTTCTTTAATAATCAATTCTTCTTGTCCTCATTTTTTTTATTGGTAAAAATTGAACCAACATATTATTAAGGTATACTGAAAATATACTGTCCGGACATATTTTTGAGTGATTTTGAGATTTAGATATTGTTGTAATTTTAGAAAATTGGTTTCGATAAAATTAAAAAAAAAAAATTTAAGTGCCAATAAAAATGTAAATAGTTATCTGTTTTTTTTTTTTTTTTTTTTGTTATTTTTATAAAACTCCCTTATCCAAATATTGGTTATCTTATACAAAACAGGTCCAATTTGGCACAAATAGGCACAGCCACGGGTTGGGCCGGCCAGTCCAACCGGCCTGGAATTGGTCTGGTCAAATCCAGACCGGACTGGTCAATGTCAATTTCAGATCCAGTCCGGACCATGGCCCGAGAAGAAAATAATCTGGTCTGATCCTTTCCATATGGAAATGCAAACTGCCCATTCCAGTTCAGAACCAATGATTCGATGTTGTGAATATGAAAAATATTTTTCATTTTTTTAAAATTCCATGTTTTTCTCCCCTCCCCCTTCCTCCCATTTCCCAAGAATTCCCTCTCTGCACCTCCCACCCTGCACGAGTGCACATCCTAGTACACCTACCCCCGGCACATTACCCTCTCTTTTTTTTTAATTTATTAAAATAATTAAATTTAAGTATTTATTATATATAAATTTACATATTTGTAATATTTTTTATATATAATATATATTTATTACATACATATAATATTTCATATATATTTTTGGGGTTAATCCCCTCCTCTATACCTAAAAAAATATGTTATATATATATATATATATTAATTTTTTGAACCGGCCGAATTATTAGCCGGTGGTTTCAAACTGAAACTGTAAAAGTGACAGTTCCGAACGGTAGCCATCCTTAAACATAAGAATCTATTGAGAAAAGGTTCTCAAGCCCATTTGGCACTCTTCATACTGTCAAATTTTAAAATTCAAAACCATTAAAATTTTTAAAATTTTGTTTTGAAATGAGTGCCAGTCTAATTTTAAAATAAATATAAATAAATTCAGGTTAAATGAAATATAATTAAGATTACGGCGATGAGAGAATGGATTAAATATTTGTAGAATATAATGCTTTAGCCATTTTTCAATTGTCTGAATTTGTCACATGTTCAATTACATTCACTGCTCCCCATACCTAGAAATTCTTCACTTATTGGATTAATGTGGTTTTTACTTCGTCTTAAGATCCTTGAAATTGATGAACCCTGTTTCAAGTTTTCAATCTCACTTGTTGGGTGAATTTATCGGTGTTTTCCCTTTAATTTTAGAACAAATTATTATTTATCCATTTGATATTATTTTACATCCCACATTAGTATTTTTTTTTTTTAAATTTAAAAATTATATTTTTTGATTCTTTTATTTTATTATATTATACTAATACGTCGTTAAACAATAAAGAAAATTACTATTTATATTCTCAAATTTGAATTATTGTACCAGTATTTTCTGAAATTTGATCTATTATATAAATACCCTCTAAGTAGAAAAAAATATTCTTTCAGACTAATAATAAATACTTTAAAATTTAATTGAATGATTATATGGTTTAATGAAAATAAAATAAATAGGACAAATAATATAATTTTTAAACCTCAAAAAATACTAATGAAATATATCAAATCTCGTGAAAAATAGTAAATTTTTCTTAATTTTAGTTTGGTAATCCTGATCTAATAATTAGAATTGTGAAATTTTAAATTTCTATCAAAATTTCTGGTATCAAAAAGGAATTTTATCTACTTCAACATTAAAAAAAAAAAAAGAAAAAAAACCTTTTTTCATATTTGTTTTCTTAAAATTCTTATTTATCACAAAACTCTAGCTATTTTACAGTTAATTGTGCATTGAATTTCAAAATTAATTTAAAACTAAAAAACTTATTATATATATATAAGATAAAGAAAATACGATAAGTTGGCAGAAAATTTTAATTTCCGATCCGATCACAAAAATATAATAAAAAAATTAAAGAAAAAAAAGAAAAGAAGAGAATCTCAAACCAGGACTCGACATTTTAGATAGATAATGATTAATTGGGCCTACAGGTCAGTCAATCATAGTGTATAAAATATAAAATATCTTTTGTTTGCGTTTGGAATCAAAAACTTAAAGGGCCATGGATTAAGGCATAAAGAAATGTCTTATTTCTAATAAATTAATAACATTTTAATATTATTTTTAATTCTAAAAAATAAAAATTATTTTTCTCTAATTTCAAGTAATTACTTTATTATTATAATACTGTTAATATATATTAAATTATTAATAAAAATATTTTTTAGCAGTGTAATTAAATTTTATTTTGTATAATAACTTTATTTTTTTATTTTTTAACTTTTAAAATAACTATTTTTATTTTTAAAATTTTTAAATATATAATGGAATTGATTGTATATTTTTAATTAATAATAAATTATCAATATTTAATAAAGAATAAAATTGAAATTTAATTGTTAAATTTATAAATTATAGTCGTTGAACCAAATATGAGTATAAACGTAATTATATCATAAATTCATAGATTTTACAATCAAACCAAATAGTGAAATTCTTGAAATTCATGAAATTTAAAATCCCTCAATCTAAATGGTGTCTAAGGAATTTTAAATGAAAGATTTAGAACAATACATGAATATCAAAATTCATGTCAAATTTATTGTTTGACTACTTAAAAAATATCAAAATTCATGGATTTTGAAAATTTTCTCATCTATCATAATCTTTCATTTTTGAAATATTTAATTTTCCACTTCCTAAATGGGAAATTACAAAATTTATTGATTTGATTAATGAGAGATTGTTGCCATATTTTTTTATTTTAACATTGTCTCTAATAAATTAATAATATTCCAACATTGTCCTTAATTATGGAAAATAAAAGTTATTTTTCTTTTAATCTTTATTATTATTATTATTATTATTATTATTATTTTGCATAATATAGTATTAATATGTATTAAATTATTAATAAAAAATATTTTTTAATATTATTTGTATTACTTTTTTATTTTTCAACTCTTAAAATAATCAATTTTATTTTTAAAATTTTTAATTATATAGTAGAATTGATTATTTTTGCTTAATTAATAATAAAAATGGATTGTAGTTATTTAACTAAATATAAGCGTAACGAGAATTATATCATCAATTTATAGATTTTTATAGTAAAATCAAATGATATAATTCTTATAGATTTTGCAATCCCTAAATTTAAAGTCTATGAATTTTAAAATTTCTCCATCTAAACGGCCTAAATCAAATCATCAACATCAGTCACCAATTTCTTGGCTGTGTTATTCTAATTTTACTCAATAATTTTAACTTATTTTATTCAAATAACAAATTAAATAAACTCAATTTGCTCTTTGATTTGTCTTTCTTGATTAATCAATCGTAGATTAACATAATAAACAAATAAATTCTATGACTAATTCCATATTAAGTGTAAATCAAGCATCCTATTCATGCCCATTTGCTGTATATAAAATTTTTATATTAGATCATGTATCAAATCATTCGTATAAAAATTTTATTTTATTAGATAGATATAAATCGAGTCTGAATCAAAATTTTCTTGCTACTTTAAATTGATTTTAATATAGTCACGAGATTCTTACTAGTTTAATTTTTATCAATTTTTTATGCTGCAATTTTATTCAAATGCATTATAGTTTAATACTTATAATTTAATAATTCAAATGCTAATTGCTAAATATTTTGTTTAATATGAGCATAATTAAATGATATCATTTTCTTTATTAGTTGATTCAAACTATATAAATATATCAATTGAAACATATACAAATCAGCTTAAAAATTATAGGTGATGAAAAAGTAATGAATTAATCTTTATATTTTTATTTATTAACTTTTATCATCTCAATATACTAAAAGACCAGTTAATCTTCATGGCTTGCTAAAAAATATCAATTAATTTTAAGGAATTAATTAGCAAACACAGAAAAACTTGTAAGGCATTATCAAACAATAAAATCATAGTCCTGCCATCCATCATCATATCAACTAGGAATTGTCTAACCATACTTAAATTCAAGGCCCCATATGTTGAATTGTCTAGTCACATACTTAGATTCAATGCACAAATGTAACAAAAAACATCATAAAACCCAAGAGTTTTAATTGGCAACGGTCACCGGATTTGTCAAGAAGAACTCTCGAATCCACTAAACACATTCTTGGAGAGGTGAAAAATTTTAGCTGTAACTAAACAAAATTAGTCTCAAACCGGAAAAACAAATGGATAACTACGGTTTATTAAAAAAGAAATGACATTACCAAGCATCACCACTATCAATAGTTTCCGCTTGAAAATGAAAATAGTATTAGAAAAACTTTTGTGCAACAATTGGCATTCCCATTCCCAGGTTTATAGTGACAATTGTCAACAACATTGAATCAGCAGATGAAAATTCAAGTTCTCAAACTGTTAGCATCTTTATGCCAGTTGGCCCTAAAGAAGATAAGTAGCCATCAAAAAAGTACCCAAGTGGTTTCAAATTACAGAGGAAATGCAAGCTTTATTACAAGACAAATGGTCTAGAAATGAAATACAACATGAAAATTTTGGACACTGAAACTCTCTTACCAAATTGGAAAAGGGGCAAATTTACAAACAGGAAATCACTGGGATAATAAAGAGGCGCAACATCATGTACAGCTCTACGCGGCAAGTAGCCTCACCGGATCCAAGGGAACAACAGTGTCTGGAAAATCTGTTCTTGGACCAGCAAAGGAGTAGTATGCAAGAATGTGGGCTGGCTGCTCAATCACAACCTCCTGTCCATCCTGATTAACCATTGCAACTTTTCTAGGACGAATCAGTTCAATGTTCCAAAAGGGGCGAGCCATTGCTAAAATATCGTCATATGGAACTGAGGATGCTCTATAACCCTGAACCCACAAATACCTCAAGGAAGTCAACTGCATCACAGCTGTAGCCAGTGCTCTCTCAGTGAAGCAACAGCCCCTCATTTCTAGTTTTTGAAGACTAGGACATCCTTTTGAGAATTCCAGAAGTCCTGCATCAGACTCGCCAACATAACCCAAAAGCATCCATCTCACGTTTGGACTGTACTGTCCAATATAACCGAGACCCACATCTGTCAAACCACCTGGTCGGAGATACAAAGCAAACCTACGGAGCTTCTCACACTGCCTCAATAAAGATCGAACTCCATTGTCAAGTGGTAGACCTGTGATCCTCTCTTCCCGGTCAAGTAAAACCAGGCGAAAATCATTCAGGTTCTTTAAACGAGCCCCAATATGTTCTAGAGCTGCATTTGTGATATCAGAGACATAAACAGCCATGTATTCCAGTTCCAGACAGCCCTGAGCTAAAGCAATTAATCCTCTTTGTGAAACAACACCTTCTTCATCCTCCATACCCTGCTCATCAGCACCTCGCTCAATTCGAAGCCTCTTCAGTTTCTTACAACTTGAAGCAAGAACTTCCAATCCTCTATCTCCAATTACATTTCTCGTCTGTCAACAGCAACTTAAATTTAGCATAAAATTCTTAAACTACATACAAAAATTTCTGCTCAATGTACCACTAAAAAATATAGGCATCCATTTGCTTCCGAAAATCCCCTGCATTTATAGCTTTCGTTTTAGAAAACATAAAAAATTTCCCATTCTTGTTTATTAACAAAGGATATTACTGCCTCAAGACCAAGGTTAAGTCTTATTTAAGCAGAAAGCTTATGAAGCAAAATTCTAGTCTACGGATTGTGAATTATTAGAAACTGAATCAGTAAAATAATATATCAAGATGGAAAAAAAGAAACAGAGAAAGAAAAAGGAGTAATAGAATATAAATCAAGTATGAAAATCATAAACACGTGTACAATTGCAAAATCATTCCCTATGGGTATAGGTAGACTAAGCATATGGAGCCCACACATCCCAAGCAAAAAACAAAGACTATCACAGCTAATGTCTGGAAAATAACATGTAAGTGATTGTACCTCAAGAACTTCTAAGTTGCAACATTTTTGAATCAGAAGACAATGGTCCTCCGTGTCAAGCAATGCATAAAGGAGATCCAACTTTTTGAGCTGGGATGCAATAGGGAATACTATCGGCATTTCATTTTTCCTCATGTAGGATAGACCCAACCGGCATAAATTTCGCGGAAATGTCACAACTGAATACCTTTCAGGTGCACCATTGAAGGAACCCCCACAAAATTCTTCTAGAGCAGCTGCCGCATGAAAGAAACCAACAAGATTCAATATTTCACAATCACTGATTTTGACAGTGACCAATGAACGGCAGTTCTTGGCTATGAGCTCAAGGTCTTCAAATCTAACTTCATTGAGATCCGTCATGTAAAAATTTAGAACCTCAAGAACTGAGTTATTCATGGCAATCTCATGTAGCCATTCACCATCTTTCTCAAGAATTGAGCTCTCCTCCAAAAATAATGTTCTTAATTGCCTGGTAAACACATACAATAGTAAACAAACGAGCCTAAACCAATATATTATTACTGCAGCTCAAGTTAGAATAAAAAGGGCAGAGGCGAGAATATATAATCAAGACTAAGGAGAGAACAAATTCTGGAGTTCAAGATCATGGGACAAACTTTAAATAATGAAGCAGTTCTTTTCTAGTATTTTCTTAGTGAATAAAAGCACATAACTGAAGGTAACTGCTGTATCCAACCTATAATGTCACAACTAGTATGATTAAGAAATACGGAAATAATAATACAAAAAGAGGTGATTTATTATACCTTACTGCCCATAATCTCCAAACAATTCATGACAAGTTGAAATTGGGTGGATAGTTTGAAGACTCAAGAGACTTGGACAGGACCGTGACTAGTGAGGGTGACAAGGCCCAGACATGTAACTTGTATTCTACCTAACAACGTATGTTCAATCCAAATTTGTTTTCCATCAAATCGGCTAAATAATACTAGCAAGTTGCTCTTTTTTTCAAAATGTAAATGTATAAGTATTAAAAGGAAAAAGAAAAAGAATCAACTACCACAATGATGTCATATGACCTTCAAGGTTAAAGGGTATGAACTTTTTTCATACTAACCTCCCAGACAAGAAGACATCGAATGAATTGTACAGTTGCTGACATTTATAAAGCTATCATAATTCATAAACACACAATTTGAGTTGTGTCCCCTAAAAATGAAGAAAGCATGTGAAGTTGTGAACTATATAAAGAGACGCATGTGGAGAGCAACAACTTCAGGTCCAGCACAACATAAACATCAAATGCAATTAAACCAAATCACAAACCAAAGACACTGCAACAGAGAGAATAATTATGTCATACAAACAGACATAAAAAGCTTGAACAAAAGGCAAAAACGTTTCATGCTCATCAAGTTCTCTCTTCCCATAAGTAACAGAGAACAAGAAATTCACATCTCTTAACTAATATCTTGAAGTACTAAAATTGAATAAAAGATTCCATATTAAACACACATAAACTTGACAAGCAAAAGAATTCTCAAAAAACAGAACCAACCCATTATAAATTGATTACGAAATCAGCAAGCACAAGACTAGAGCTTTATCCAGTTAGAAGATAAAAGAAGAAAGCAAGAACCGAAGAAGCAGATTAAAAACAAAATCCATATTAGTTAAATCTAATGAAAATGAGTCCATTTTAATAAAGACCCAAAATTTCCCATCAAATTAAAAGGAAAATTCAGATACCTGCAAAAACGTGTCACGTGTAAGAGGCCATCTGTTGAGAACCCAGAGCACTTATCAAGCTTCAACACTTGTAAAACCCGGCCTCGAGACCTAGCGAGAAGCTCCAGATCCGAATCTTTAACAATCATGCGTCTAAAGTGAAGAAACTTTAAACAATTAAAAGACTCCGCGATTTCGTGAACCCACGGCGTCACAAAACCTCCCCAATCTTCCGGTATCAAATTGAACATAGCAGCCCTAGGCTTCCCTTTCAGCTTCAGGGATTCAAGATGCTTGAACCGGCGGCGCAGACGATCCGGACTCGTGGTATAACATAAAGCGATTGTTATATGTTTTCGTGTCAAGGCATCAAGCTCGTACCACCGGCGGCAAACTAGTGAAACGGCGTCACGATCTTTTGGGTCGTGGACGTACGGCATCACGCAGCCTAAAACGACGTCGGACATACTGCTGCTGCAGCTCATTCTACTGATTTTACTAGCCTGATTTTCATCTTCCATCGTTTTGCTTGAAAAGTGGGGAAAAGAAAATTCCATACTCGAGAAAAAATAGAAAGCAGTTGACTGTAATTTTACAGATTTCAAGCTACTCTTAAGAAAATTGATGGATCAAAACTTTCAAAATCTGAACTTTTACGCGTAACTAAAATCATTTTCCACAGATTTGAAGCTTCTCTACTGAAACTAATTTGACCCAGAACTCCAAAAATCGGAATCTTGAAACATCTAGATATTCAATCAATACGTATTATAAAAAAACTTCAAAATTTGATTATCCAATCAACAACCCAGACCAGAACCTCTGAGGTTACAAGAAGAAGAGAGGAAAAGAAAAGAAAAAAACTAAGGGATAGCCAAGAAACGACCCATTAAACGTTTCTTAACAGGCAAAAGAACCAACCGGATCGAGATATCATCATCAGATCGACGAATCGAGAGTAGTCGCTTCCAGCGACCAATCATGGAAGCGCTAGTTATTGGAGTGTAACGACGCTCAGAGAAGATGTGGACGGCGTTGATCGAAGGAGAAGAGATTGAAGAAACAGTTTTCTCCTTTTTTGTTTTTTTTTTTCTCCTCCGAATCTGTAGATTTATGGATCCTAATTGTCTCAGTAGTAATATTATGCGCCTCAAAAAAACTTTAAAAAAATTTGAGAGAGAGAGAGATAGAAAACGACAAAAGCATAGTGTAGGAAATCAATTATTAAAATACCAAATAACATAATTATTCACAATTGCAAGTGTTTCTATGTCTTTAATTTAAAAAAAAATTATTATTTATCTATTATAATATATTAATATTTAAAAAATATAGAATTTGTTATGTGTTTTGATATAATATAATAGTACTTTTTCTAAATTTAAAAATTATATTATTTATTTTTTAAAATTATAATTTATTATACTAGTATTCTATGCAAGTTTGATTTACTAGACTGATACTTTCGTGAGTATAAGCGATATTTTTTTTACTAGTTTATTATATTTTTTTCAAATTTTATTGGATACTTGTGTATTATATCAAGTTATATAAAACAAATTATATATTTTCTAAACTTTAGATGATACTAATATATTATGTTAAACTATGAAATAAATAGTAATTTATCTTAATTTAACCAATTAGAAGATAGATTTACTTATATGAAATTATAGATTACTTATTTTTTAAAATATAATTATTTTATTTAATTATAATATATCCTCATTTATATATACTTTTATTAAATATATCTACTCTTATTTAAATAATTTGTGAAATTGATTATTATCTATATGAGTATTAATTTAAGTCTTGTACTCCTTTCATTTGAAAAAAGATATATTCAATTTTCATTTTTGATCATCCAAAATTATAAGTGACTTATCTTTTTTGAAGTATAGTTTTTTCTTATTCAATTACAAATATATCATTTTTTATATATATCCTTATTAAATATATATAAATGTCTATTTATTTTTTTCAACTTTTGTTTTAAATAACTCTTAAAATTAATTGTTATTTATATAAATATTAATTTGAGTATTGTATTAAAAAGATCAAATGATTATTTTAATATAATAATAAATGGAGGATATTTTGAAAAATATCTAATAAAATCATAAATTTAACTAAATTAACCAATTTTCTTAATATATGTGAAAATAAAATTATTTACGCCTAGCTTTTCTTAACAGATGAAGCATTAGAAGATCAAATGGTTATTCCAATATAATAATAAATGAAGAGTATTTTTTAAAATATTAAAAAAAAACTAAATTAACTAGTTTTTTTAATATGTATAAAAATTGAAATAAACCTATCTTTTTGGACAAGTGAGTAAATAATAGTAATATGAAAAAATATATTGAAATATTAATAAAATGTTGTTTTTAATTATTAAATCATTTTTTATAAATTTGACGTTGCTAATTAATAATGGCTCCATTTGATATTGCACGTGAAAAAAATAAATTTTATAAAAAAATAAAATTTAAAGGGAACCGTTTATAAAAATTTAAAAATCAATCAATTAAATATAAAAAGTTTTAAATCTACTTTGTTGACATATAAATAATTCCAACCAATAAAAATTAATTACAAAATGAGGAATTTAACAAATTAAATGAAGGAGGTATTTGGAATAGATTAAATGACGATTATATAAAGTTATTTATTTTTTTATCAAACTATAGATATCATCAGCTAGTGAGATTAATTATGAACGGTAAAGTATTATATCATGAATTTTTAAGGTAATTGTAGATTTGAATTCAAGAATTATAATTAAGTTAAAAGTAACTCACTTCATTTTATTTACAATCTTATAAATTTATTTATACAGAGGCATTTAGAATTGCTCTCTAATGTAAATAAAAATATATTCACAATTTTTTATTTAATTAACTGATTTTTTAAATTTTTTATAAAAATATTTTTTCGAACATATTTTTAAAAAATATATATATTTATTTGTTTCTCTTAAAAACAATTTAAAAATTTTTTTAAAAATAAAAAAAATATTTTTTTCCAAAAAA
The DNA here is from genome assembly GCA_949630135.1 of Balakata baccata. Taxonomy (NCBI): domain Eukaryota; kingdom Viridiplantae; phylum Streptophyta; class Magnoliopsida; order Malpighiales; family Euphorbiaceae; genus Balakata; species Balakata baccata. The sequence goes on from CATIWF010085277.1 coordinate 12,223, forward strand.
TATTTTTCCTAATTAGGATGCCAAAGAGGGAGGGAAAGCAACTAAGCATGGAAAGAAAGTAACTTCGTTAGTCACATAAACACTCTTATTGCTTGTCAGAAGTTAGAACTTGTTTGTATCAATAAAAAAATGGAAGAAATTTAAATTTGACAATGCATATTTTTATTTCCTCTCATTTCTTTTTGGCTTTCTCTAGGAAAGAAAATAATCTTTTTTTCTTAATTAAATTTCAATTTGAGAAGAAAAATTATTCACATTACATTGGATTATTATAAAAATAAAAGTGAAAAACTTATTGTTTTCATACAAAGTAAATCTGAAAAGTGCTAAAAAAACATGCATATAACTAATTTTTTTTAACTAATTTAATTTCTAAATGATCCAACTGAATTTAAAATCTTACAATTTTAAAGAAAAACTTAATATTATAAAATTAAAATTTATTAATTAATTCCTTTATTTGATTTTTTTAATGACACAAGAAAATGTTATAGCTAATTATTGAGACATTAATTAATTAATTAATTACTATCCATATAGCTAAAAAATCTTCGGTGGCTCAGAAATGTTAACTAGCCAAATAGATTAGTGCTAGTAATTTAATTTTAAATAATTATTATATCTATCCAACTGCATTAATTAATTATATTTAATTAAACACAACAGATTAACAGTTGGTTTCTTTTAGTGGACCACAGCAACTAACTACAGCAATAAAAAGAGAACAAAAAATAATTTATTTTTTGCTGAATTATTACACAAAAGAGGGTTTCATCTAATGTCAAAAGGAAGAAAGATGTGATTGGAAAAGTTGGATGCAATTTGCAAAGTTTAATTATATGATTTGTAGACCCAAAAAAACAAATCCCTGCTTTACAATATTAAATTTGCTAATTATATTGGCAGTGGTGAATAAATGATGGGTTCCACCATACAATATATATAGGGTTTGTCAAAAATAGAAATATTACTAATTAATAAAAATTTAACTATATTAATGACGGAGATATTTCAAGTTCGATTTTTTTAATAAGTACATTTCACGTAAATTTAAATTATTGAATGGTCGAAAAAAATAAAAATTTAATTATATGGAGGTCGTTATGAATTTATTAAGTGTTATTTTTTCCCTTTTTATTCTTTAAAATTCCCCTAAAAGGATAAGATAAGGAAATAATTGAGTAGAAAATATATACACTCACTAATATTTGAAAGTTGTACATTTAAATATTTGGGAGAACTATACATTATTACATATAAAGTATATTGTATACAAAATTATGCCATATTATCTGTAATTTGTAAGACTTGTAATATAATTCTTAAAGTTATAGATATGGCATCTAATTTCTTCTTTTTCTCCTTTTTTTTTTTTTTCAAATTTCTATTCTATATTCTAACATTATCACATCAATATTCTTCAAATTAATATTCTTCGATCAAACCCTTTATACTAAAAAACCAAATAAATAAAAGGTAATAAAAATGATTAATGAAGAAAAATGTTATATATATATATAAGGTAGCCAACATTGGGTTAGATGGAACAAAATCCAAGTGAATTGAAGAAGAGAATGGCACAAAAATGGGTACTCCTATTCCTATATATTTCTTACTCCTTTTTAATAGCCAGAGGGCACTAAATCAAATGGCAATGTCACTATCAAAATTCCAACATTTGCTATCTGATACACCCACATCCTCTTCAGCTATGGTCCGTCACCCCTCCATCATTCTCCACCCAATGTTTAAATAATATGTTCTTTTGCATTATTCATATATATATATATATATATATATATTAATAATTATCCAAATTCATTATTAGGTCCCTCTCTTCCTATATTTTATTTGATCTCTAATAATTTGATATTGTGTTTGAAAAAAATATATAATTTTTTTTGGAAAAAAAATTATATTTTAAACTTTTTTTTTTAATTTTAAAAACTACTTTTGGATAAAAGCAGATAAATAGACAATATAAAATTTTTTTAAAAATCAGTCAATTAAATAACAAAACTCAAAATTTACTTTTAGCACATTTAATGGCAATTCTGAACACCCTATATATATATATATATATTTCTTTTTTAATCAGGAATTTCAAATTTAAATTCTTGAATGAAATACTTTTTAAAATTTTGAAACAAAAAATTTCAACTTTACTATATCTAATTAGCACAAATTTATATTATTAGATAGTCGAAGAAAATAATGTGAATTACACATATAATATACCGATCCTTTCTTATTGACTAGTTGTTCATTTTAAATATTGAGTGTTAAGATATCAGAATTTGATATCCATTAATACAAACAAATCCCTATAAGTTCCTTAATACTATAATTAATACTAATTATCCTAATACTATGTTATGTTGAATAATGAATATTAATTACACTTAATAACTACTGATAGGTATAGTTCTATTTCATATTAATTGTCTCTTTTTGGTGTTTCACTTGGATTAAAAAATATTTAATAAATTAATTATAGAGAAAAAAGAATTAAATATGACTAAATTACTCATCTAATTAATAGACTAAATGAACTAAAGGTATAGAATCTTGTAAAACTAATTAATATAGATAAAGTTAATACAATAATAAAATAGGAAAGAAATATTTAATGTTGCATTGGATATATAAAAAGTGACAAACAATTAAAAAAAATTTATTTGAAAAAGAGACAACTAGTTTAGAATGGAAGTAGTACGTATTAAAAAAAATTAGTTAATTTAGTTAAATTAATGATTTTTGTTTGATATTTTCCAAAAAATACCTTTCATTTATTATTATTTTGAAAATAACAACTCGATCTTTTTAATACAATACTCAAATTAATACTCACGTGGTTGTTAATCAATTTCACGAGTTATTTAATAGAGTTTGAAAAAAAAATAAATAGACATTTAAATATATTTAATAAAGTATATATAAATAAAGATATATTTGTAATTGAATAAAATAACTACACTTTTTTAAAAAGGTTAAATGACCTATAATTTTTTATAGTAGAAAATGAAAAATGAGTATCTTTTCCGGATGAATGGAATATTAATTAATTTAAATATACATGTTTAAAAAAATTATTATTTATTTTTTAAGATTTGATATATTATATTGTATCTCATGAAGTTTAAAAATCATATAATTTATCTCATCTGTTTTATTTCTGTTAAATTTTAAAATATTTACAGTTAGTTTTTACTAAAAAAAAAATACTAATATAATATATCAAATTTTAAAAAATAAATAGTAATTTTATTTTTATTATTACACTATAGTCGTTAAATATTAGAGTTGTCAACATGTTATTTAAGTGTTCAATTGCAAAAAGATAATTCATACGCAAATTGAATTCTTTTATCAACTGATGTAATTATGGCTGGTATGATTTTATTAAACTTTTAAACTAATGAATTTTTTTCCAAATGGCAAATAGTTAAATCGCTGATGAAGGTAAGTGAGCTTAGATTTTAGATGGAGGCCAGGCAAGCAAAATTATTTTAATATTTATGAATATGGTTTATTAAAATGAATATTTGAATTAAATTTAAGAAAAAAAAAAAGAATTATTTGATTATTGAGTTATTTGCAGTGGAATCTTATGCTTGGAAAATACAGAAGACGAGAGAGGAGACAAGACAACTTTGGGCTTTTATTATATTACAGAACCTTGAGAATTTGTCGGTTGACCTGCTCTAATATTCCTTCTCTATCAAATCAATTAAGCATAGTGAAATAATTAAGCTTCCCCATTTCATTTGTTTAAGCAAAATAGTTTGCTAATTTGCTTTCTATCGAAGGAAAACCCATCTGTAAGTAAAGCCTAATAATACCCTTATCAATTTCTTTTTTTTTTTTAAAAAAAAAAAAAAGCCCTAATTGTTCAATTGGCAGAAGTGCCACCCCATCAACAATTTCAATGAAATTTCCCCCAAAACCCCCCCACTTGCAATTCCTTCACAAGAAATAATTATTGTTGCCTAATTGGGTGGAGATGTCAATCTTTCTCAAACTCTCTGTACTGTGTAGAGCTTTTGTCCCCAAAATTATGCAGCAATGAAAATGATCGATCCTCCATGCCCTTGCACTCGGTTCCGTTCATATGCTTCTAAAACAATTCAGTGCATTATTAATAATGGACCGCTTAATCTACTTCTCTCTGTACTTAAAACAAATATCAGCTCATTCAATATCTATATTTTTACTGTTCATGAAATATATTTATTCATTAATTAAATCATACATTATATATATATATAATGAAAATTAAAGTGATTAATAGTGTTTTGTTTCTCTGCATGAATTTGATTAAGATAAGAAGGAGAATATGTCTTATTCAATAAACTTGATTATTGTGAGTTGTACTAATCAGTAATATACTGTCCATTTTGTCTTCACTCACATTTGCTGACTATGAATCTATTAATTAACTTGGGAACTACTTTTCACGTCTTCAATTTCTGTCATGCTCATCTGTCTACTGTGGTCTTTACTGTAATATAAAGGACTCGTTTGTTTTCATAAAATAAATTTTTTTGAGAAAAATAATTTTTTAGAAAATAATTTATTTTTTATTGTTGATAAAATTTTAAAAAAATTATTTTTTTCATATAAAAAACTTTAAAATTTATCAAAATTTGATATTTTTAATTTATAACTACATATACAAAATTACATAAAATAATATTTTTTTAATAAAATTTTCAGTGACCGGCACCGGTAACTGGCTACCGATGGTCATCAGTAGTGATTTTCAGTAGTTAATATATTAATTAATATATATTTAATTAGTTTTAATATAAAAAATTTTATTTATATAAATATATTAAGATCTAGAAAATGATTTCTCATTCTAAAAAAGGAAATTGTTTTCTTGAAAATGGACTTAATTTTTTTTTTTAACCTGAAAAATATTTTCTATTAACCAATTTTTCTAAATATACCAAACTCCGAAAATACCTCAAAACAGGGCCTTACTTTTAAATATAAAATACAAAAAACATTTTTAACCCCTCAACTATTATAAATTTTTTGTGAAGTTGAATTTATTTCCGAATTAATTTTGTGCCTAAACCTTCCAGCAAGTTCTAGCGACCATAATAAATGAATTTTTTTATTATATAAAAAGCTTTTAAAATATTTAAAACTTCACAAAATTTGATATTTTTAATTTATAACTATGTATAAAAAAATTATATAAAATAATATTTTTTTAATAAAATTTTTGGTGATCGGTGCCGGTAACTAATTACTAGTGGTCACCAAAAGTGATTTTTAATAGTTAATATATTAATTAATATATATTTAGTTAGTTTTAGTATAAAAAATTTTTTTTATATAAGTGTATTAAAATTTAAAAAATAATTTTTCATTCTAAAAAGAGAAAATTTTTTTTCTGAAAAAATAACTTAATTTTTTTTAACCAGAAAAATATTTTCTGTTGATAAATTTTTCTAAATACACCAAACGTAAAAAAAATATTTTTCTCTGCGAAACATAGGGCCTTACTTTTAAATATAAAATAAAAAAAGCACTTTTAACCCCTCAGCTATTATAAATTTTTGGTGAAATTGAATTTATTTCCGAATTAAATTTTGCGCCTAAATCTTCCAGCAAGTTCTAGCGACCATAATAAATAAAATTGTTTTCTACCATTCGAATTCTAATATGAAGCATTTGAGATATATTAATTGAAATTCTAATACCAAATTATTTTTTTTTCCTTATCAAAATTCTCACTAATTCATCAAATTTTTCATGAGCTAATTTGACAATGGAAAATAGATCTATTACCGAACCTTGTACAAAGTCCACCGGAGAAAAAAAGGAAAAACATTAGCATTAACAGATACCCAAGAAATGGCATGATTTTCGCCAGTTACATTTCAACAAGCCAGGGCTTCAGAGCTACATATCTACACTTGTCGGCGAAAACAGAAAACAAAAACAAAACAATCAACGGGCCCAAAACAAAATCCAAATTAGTTACTCCATCAATTCGTTCTTTTTTCTGAATTTAGGAACTGACTGTTGCAATCAATCATCCAAACCACTAGTTCCATCTGGCACAGTGTCAAGATTATTGTCTTTTAAACCATCAAAATTGTCGCTGTTGCTGCGGCCGACAAGCACCTTTTCATCAACATCTCCAGCAGAGCAATTTGCAAAAGAAACCAGACCGATGGTAGCCATACTATTTACAATCGCATTCACATCACTGGATCCAGCGTACAGACCCCGGCTTCCAGTTGCATGTATTCCCTGCTTATCGTTGGAATTTGACAATACAGCAGGCAACACACCCATCAATTGTGGGTTTGCTTGGGTCGAACTGCTTATGAGCAACCGCAGAGTCTCTCTTGCACCCTTTTCTACCACCGATTCTGTCTTGGGAATCAATGGGTTCACACGTGTTGGGTGCAGTGGCGGGATAGTACTTGAAATAGCAGGACCAGCACTCACCAAATAACCTTGGCCTGAGGAGCAAACATCAATTACTGGAATGTGAACAATCGGGTCACACATCAATGGAGTAAAAGTTGGGATCTGCTTAGAACTAGGCATTGGCAATCGAACCAATGGGTCTGGCAGCAAAGCAGGAAAATCCAACGAGGGTATATCAGCCAAACTCAGAGGTGGAGTCGGAGTTAACAGGTTGGAGGTCCTACTCCCAGACAACAACGAAGAAACTGGTGGAAGCAAGGGGGATTCAATTGATGAGGTAGTAAGATGTGGAGATGCTGAAGGATACTGCACAGTTGATGCAACTTGGGGGCACCAACAATAGTAAGGAGAGATGAGAGGGGGGCAGGATGTTACATGGGATGCTGCAATTAAAGAGTGTGGAATAGCCAATTTTCCCAAGGATTCCAGAAAACCTGATGGTGATACAGCGCAACTCTTAATTTCAGGCAACTTTTCACTTTTAGATTCGTTAGAGCTTGACGCATCATTGTCACGTGATGATCCAACCATCAAGTTGTCCACTGTTGAGAGATGGACATCCCCACGGCGCTTTAATTTTTCCCTGGCAGAATTTCTTAACGAAGACAAACTTCTGGGCAGGCCTTCTTTAAAGGAACTTGATCTCGGACTCAGGCTTCCCTGATATGATGAATTTGTTTTCACTACCTGATTGCCAATGTATCTAGAACGCAGAGGCTTAGATGACATGGAAGAAATGGTATCAGATAGGTCAAGATTAGTGTTAGCTGAAGAGGAAGGATAGTAAACAGCACTTTCTCCGGTGCTACTTCCTATGAGACAGGCTCGCAGGTGAGTTGCCAAGCAAGCAAGACGTGACTTGCTAATTCCAGTTAATTCAGCTACAGAAGGTCTCCTCTTGAGTATATCCATCATCTAATCAATAAAGAAAATAAATTTCATTAGTAACCACCAAGAAATATTTCAACCCAAAATTTTAAAGATATAGTACAGCCATCAAGTTGCTAAATATCCAATAGAAAAACGAAAACATCTTAAAGTGGAGTATCATTAAAGGCAAATTCGAGATTGCTGGCCATTTCCTTCAAACCAAACAGCACTAATCAGATTTAATTTTATTTGCAGCATTTTCTTAGCAGCGAAACCACAAAAATTACAAACTGAATAATTCAATTCTCATCCACCATTGCATGTGTTATAGTGTTATACCGTATAAAAACCCTACTGGACCAGGAAGCAGTTCAATGACTAGTTAAGTTCAGTTTTGAGATATTTGTAGCTGTTACCATGTAAAACCAGTTGAACTGAAGCCTATGCCTATACCTTTCCAAGCAATTCAACTCCCAAAAGCTTTGATTTCTCTGAGCACCAGAAGTAAAAATCTCTACCATCTGCTATCTTTATATGGAAAGATCGACCAGAACTATCTGCTGAGATATCATTAACTGTCATACTAGGACCCCTTACTTTACTGCTTACAGTGAATAATCTCTCTGTATTGCCATCATCTCCAATGAATGAGAGCCGCAAATCAGATGTTGCCAATAGTGTAAGACATAAATTTCCCCTGAATCAATGATGAACGATAGAATTTTAGAAGCATTAAATAGCAAAACAGCAGTAAAAAAGCAACAAGTAAGACACATCCAAAAAAAGAAGTCACTAATAGCAGTAAGATATGTGAATGCTTAATGCCAGCTATAGGCTTGACTTCAATATAGTTAAGAGTGACAGGCCAATAGTTCCCATAAAATCTAATAATACAACTTGTCAAAAATCAAGCATAGCAAAAATTGTATAATATCCATATAAGACCAAATAAATTTAGGAAAACAAAAAACTATGTGAGAGATTCCTTTTGGTGTGCTCACTATAGGAGAACTAAAGAGACAAGATTTTACAGAGCATAAAATCATTTATTTATAGAATTTCTGATTATGGAAGATCTATTAACCTGGCAATTCTAGATGTCCACATCATGAAAAGTTATATTATAGAATCATTTTACCCTCTAACTGCCAGACAGTGAAAAAAACAAGCTGGCATCATCAATGATTGGTGTAGGAGTTCAACTTTTAGTAGACCAATTTAAATTAAAAATTTACACAATGTCCAAACTTACAAGTCATGCCTAGAGAAGTACATAGTTTTTAAACCCTTTCCTAATAGCTTGTTTTTGCGTCCAGCATATACTAATTGTATAAATTTAAAATAGTATTAAACTATGTTGGAAAGAATCCCAGTCCATATATAAATATGTTTTTTATGCACACATCCATAGTTATATCAACAAATTCCACGTACACAAGTTATTATAATGAAAAATGGAAAGCGTCCATACAAAATTGAACCATTTCATAACCAAAAAACAACTAGATTCGAGGATTACTGAATATAATAGTAAGATGGAAACAAGAACACTGAAACCAAAACACTAAACAAGCCAACAAATATTCTTAAAGAACAGACAATAGATTTAACATGAGCTTAGCACTGAAGCACAAATAGGCACTAAAGATACTCTATATGTTCAATTTCCAGTTCAATAAAAATAATATCCCTATGAATCCAATAAACCAGCAGCAATTAATACAAACATATAATATGGGAGATGAAACTACCTTTACTTCCTCATAATTCAGAGATCATAATAGAATACGCCCACTTTACCTACAAGTCAAAAGATATTTTTACTTGGAAGTATGAACATTATCACCATTAAAAGCACATAGAATCCTGCTACCTCTACTATTCAAGAACAATGTCAGCTTATAAACTTTCCAGCAATGTGTTAGCAACTGAACTAAATACTAATGGAAAATATGATGAAAAGTGAATTCAGTGGGAAACCCATCTAAGAAAATACCAAAAGGATTCAGAAATAATAAGAGGCGACAAAACCCTTTCTATTTGCATTCATCATCGCAGCAAAAAAAAAGGCTACAAACACACTGTCTCCTGGCATCATAGTGCAACCCCCCCAGCTATGGGTAATATCTAGAAAAAGAGGTGATAAGACACATCTATTTTGAACCTGGTATAAAACCATTTCATATTCTTCAAACAGGGATTTCTGCATTTCATCTTTCAAGTAAATAAAATGCACCAAAATTGGATTCAACCAACAACTTTGTAGAAGTCTAGAAATTGCTCCCACATCATAGAAAGAATGAATAACACCAAAGCATAATTTGAATGTAACCACAATGAAAAAAAAAATGAAATTAGCAGTAAAAGACAAGCAATAACACACAGCAAATTTATCTTTAGATGGAAATCAAGGGGTGCAAGATGCAAGATGTCAGAAACAAAATGTCTGCTAACTTACAGGTACATTAAGTCATTTACATGGCCGATATACTGCAAAACATCAGAACAACATCGTGCATAATCTAAATTAGTATCCTGCAAGGGATTTTAAGCACATAATCGTACAGAATGAAAGGACTAAAAAGTACCGTTACAGCAAAGGAAGCACAAGAATGTTAAACTCATCATACACAAATGATAGCTTCAAATGTGCGACATGCATAGTACCCTAGACACCTCCTTGTACGCAACTTAGATAAAATATGGAAATAAAGAGATAAACATGTAACTAAACAGATTAACGCATTAAAATCCTACAGTTCTACAATACAAAAGGAATCGTCCTTGATTTACAGTGATAATCAGTGCATAAAGATCCCCACCCCCAAAACAATTGACACAACTAAATGTTTTAGACAACCAAATCTACATGGTAAAAACGAGCCGATAAACAAATAGATTCAATCACCTTACAGAAGTAGGACAAAATAGAGTCCCTTGCTTGTTAATCTTGCCAGCACGAATTGAAACGAGCGGTATGCAGAAGCATCTAGCTAGCATTCCAACTTCCGATGGCTCGAAGTGCTGCTCATCAAACATAAAAATAAAGAAATCAGCTCAAATTTAAGAATAAAAACAAAATAAAACCAGTAGATCCTCAACCAGCACCCAATCACCAGGTAATCCTGCAAAATCAAGCTCAGCCTGTCAAACAAAATCATACCTGACTCAGATGGGCTAAAAGACGATCTTCGGCCATTCCACTTGAAGCATTCATCTTCAACAACGGCTTTAACCTCTCGTCAGCTCTACAAGCACCCATAACCTGCATATCCAAAGCCTGTAGCCACTGAATAACTCTATCTTCCCGATCGCTCTGCTGTAGAAGCAAATCTCCATCTCCTTCGTCAACAAGAATGTCCGTCAATCGCGCCGTTAACCCAACCTCGTTCCTTCCTCCCGCAACATTACTAGATCCAGCCGTTGAGGCCTCGAAATCGTCGCCGTTGGATCGTTCGACGTGATCATCACCCAATTCACGCTTCCTAGAGTTGGCCATCGCGAATCTCTCAAAATTTATCCAAAATATAGAAATTCGAAACCCTAAGATCTGAAATTCTCCTCCAAAAAGTACCAATTAAAAGCTTCGAATCACAAATGAACAAGAAATTGAGAACGGCGAGAGAGATTTAGAGAAGACAAAGCGCGAGAATCTGTCTGGCTGATTTCTACAGACACGGGAAAAAAATCTGGTACAGAAAAAAAGCAAGGGCCAGCTTTTCAAAAATGGAAGAACAAGAGACGCTAAGTTTGCTATATAATACCTGGCGGACGCGAAAGAGGCTATTAAAATCTGATAAATCGTTGGATTTCAAGTCCGGGCCGGCCATTACGTACGAGCCAGGTCAGTTTGCCTTTGTTTGGTCCCAAGCAAGACTTGTGGGGGCCGCCCGATTGGAGGTTATAACAGTACACATCAGCAAATGGATTCTGGAGCCGACTTTTTGAGATGAGTGCTAACGTGCGCTTTGAGGAGATAGATTAAGAGTATCGTATCTATCTAAAAATTTCTATATAGAGTGTTCTTTAGTTCTTCAAATCTGAAAAAAAAAATTGTATAATAAGAAAATATATGAAAAAAGTGTTAGCAATGTTATTTAAAACTATTAATTTTTTCATTAAAATGTTCAATGGACTAAAAACTATACAATAAATAATAGCTATTTTCTTACATAGATCGTAAAACTATTAAACTCGCATTAATTAGTAAATAGTAATAAAAGAATTCAAACTCGAAACCTTTAAAATTCTTACAAATGAAAATAAATACTAATCAAAACCACCTTTTTAATTGGCTTATCTTCAACTAGTTACTAAACTATTTGAAGTATGATAGAAATGAAAGGGTGGATATTGGGACATTGAGAAGTGAATCATTGGTGTGGTTATGCAAGTACGATTGAGACTTCAAGTAGCTCAATTTTTTTCCCTATTATATATTAGGGTAGTATCTTTATCTTCTTTTTATTTATTTGAAAGCATTTTTAAAAAATTTTCTATTAAAAAAATTTATATTTTCCAATCGCTTTTTTATTTTTCTCTGCTTATCTCACTTTTCACAATTTACATTCTCTTTTATCAGATTTAAAAATTACAATAAGCTTTTAACTAATATGTTATTGTTTATCTTTATTTTCTTTTGTTTTTCTCTTTTTATTTCTTTTTTCAACTTTACTCTTTTTCATTTTTTCTAGATAATTTTATTAATAAAAAAATTAAAACAAGAAGTAAGATAAATAATATATAGGAAGCAAAACAGAGAGCATTGTTAGAATGTTCTCACTTTCTAAAACTTACATTCTCCTTCTTTAAATTTAAGAATTATATATAGCCTTTAAGTAATATTTTATTATTTATCTTTTATCTCTTTTATTCTTTTTTATCTCTTTTTTCGTCTCTTACTCTCTTTCTTTATTTTTTAGATAGTTTTATTAATAAAAAATTAAAATAGGTCATAAAATAATAAATATTATTAGAGTGTATATAATTTTTAAAATAAAAAATAATTTTTTTATAATATAATAGATAGCAAAATAAAAAATATTATTAGGAATGCAAATATCTCTGTGTGATCCTACAAAAAAAAAATTGATATAAAATTTTAAAATTTAAATGATAATGATTATGGAGACTGGAGATTCTGAATATTTTAATTGGAAAAAAGCTAAGTCCAACCATGAAGATTTATTTTTTGGGTCCTTCTATTGTGACTTGACACAATAAAATATATGCATATTAACAATTGAATAGATTTATATTTTATCTAAACCATTATTTAATTTATAATTTCAATCATTCAACGAATATTTTGTAATTTTACTTGAAATATTCAATACACCTAACATATTAATATATCTTATGTATCATATAACAATTTTTTTCCTAAAAAAAAAAAATAAGAATATCATTTTTAAATAAATAACATTAATTTTTTTAACGTAAAATAAAAAAGTAAAATTAACATACAATAGCACTATACCTAAAGGAAAATCACATCAGAGTCTCTCAATTTATATATATATAAATATATTTAAATACGTAATTATTGTGATTTCAATTTATTCTTCATTATTTAGTTTCATAAAAATTATGTCATGTTACCAACATATCAATAAAAAAATATTTATAAATATTAAAGAAACATTTCTTAGACACAAAATTTTGTTATTAAAAGACTTTGTGAATGAAGCTACTCCACATTATTTTCAAAAAGCTTGGGGATCAATAAATAATATTTATTCATCTCAGCTACCGCTGTCTTTGGCCCTTTTCTGAAACAGAAATAAAAGCGAGCGGACCCAAAAAAAAGATATGAAATCAAAAGCTACTCAATCAAAGAGAAAAATATATCAAATATATTATTGATTATAAGGTTTTTGAAATTGTTAACAAGTAGATTTTGAATTTTTCTTATAAACTCTTTTTCTTGAGTTTCAAATATAATTTTGAAAAAAAGTATATATTTATCTGTTTTTATCGAAAAAAATTAAAAATATAAAATTTGTTTAGAAAAGCTTTTTTCCCAAATAGCCCTTAGTCACTTAAAAATTTTAGGTGAATTATAGCGACGATACTTCAGCTATTTAATTCGTAACAATTCAATATATAAAGTATTATTTATAATAGAAAATTTATTCAATTTTAATTTTATAACATAAAAGTACTTGCAGTCAAAATTTATTAAATCATTTAACTGAATGTTAACATGAATTTTCCACACCAGTAAAAAATTTTCAAGTATAAATGACACGTGTGCAAAATGGATTCAATAAAAATTTTTTACCATTTAACGAAATGTTTGATTATATTTGATTTGAGGAAAAGTGAGAGAAAATATAGAAAAATAATGAAAAATATAAAATTTTTTTATAAAATCCATTTTAACAAATTGACGACGGATACTTTTATATTACAAAATTAAAATTTAAAAAATTTTCTGCTACAAATAATATTTTAAATAATAAATTGTTACGAATTAGATAATTAGAACAATATCTAATTTACCATAAAAATTTCTCAAGTTATTGTAAGACTATTCGTAAGCCTGAATTATACACCCGAACCTTTTTCAGGATTGGATAAATGGATACGCACATGTCCAGCTCGGTCTGAACCCTTTAAGAAACCTATTTTATGCTGCAAGCGAACGTGGGAATATTGTATGAAACACAGCTTATGTGTGTGCTGTGAATTTTAGTATATACTCACTCTGTATGCAAAAAATAGTTTATAGCTATATTTTCATATATATTAAAGAAATTAATAATTTTTATTTGATATTTTCTAAAATCCATCTATTTGTTATTATCTTAAAAATAACTATTTAATTTTTTTAATGCAATATTCAAATTAATGCTTATATAAATACCGATCAATTTCAAGAATAATTTAAAACAAAAGTTGAAAAAAATAAATAAATATTTAAGTATATTTAATATAGATATAAAATAACTATATTTCAAAAAATGTAAATGATTTATAATTTAGGATGTAAAAAAAAATAAAATGTGAATATATTTTTTTTTGGAAGCAGAGAGTACTAAGTTTAATAAAACTTTTATATTTTATAGATTTAAATCATATCTAACCTTACAAAAATATTTGTTTTCATCATTTAGCTCTCAATATCGATTTTTGGTGCATTTAATCTTTTGAACTCTATTTTTTTTGCCACTTTGCTACCTATCTAATTTGTAAACTAAATATATACTATTGACTAAGTTAAATATTTTTACTATTGACCAAGTTAAATATTTGTTCTTGTCATATCAGCATTAAAAGGCTTCATGTATGTTTTACAAATCAGACAAAGAACAAAATAAATCAAAAAAGAATTTAAATGACTAAATAGACTATAAATCATTGCATAGAACTAAATTGTAAAAACAAACATTTTCGGAAAGCTATCTTATAACTACTATGTAATGAATACTTGGTCTAATTATTAACTATGAAATTATTAACTACATCAAAGAGTTGGCTCAACCCTTCAAGATAGCTGTTCAAGGTAGCTTTTTTTTTTTTAATAGCTGATAAATAAGTCTTTAGTAAATAACAACACATAGCTATTTAAAATTACAAAAAATTTATTTTGAAACTTTTTCTCAACTATTAAAACCTTCTTTAATACAAAAACCAAATTACCCTTATACTAAATTATCCTTATATATATATAAATAACAAATTTTATATTTATTTTTTTCTTTAGTTACTCTTTTATCATATACTTATTTGAAAATTTATTAAAATAAATAATTATATCAAATAACAAACATTTTATTATATTATATTATTTAATTATTGTCAAATAATATATGTATATATTGAATTAAATAAATAATATATTTATTGATAATTTTATACCCTAACAGCTATCAATCGATTATTTTTACTCAACAAATACCAAACTGTTGTCAGCTAATTTCAACAACAAAACCAAACGGACCCAAATATATATCTCATAAACTATTTTATAGCATATACCTAATTTATAATATTTAAGTTGGAGTAAATTATCATTATATAAGTTTGTTATATACCAAACCAGGTAAGCCCGCCTGAACCCGACATGAGGCCAGCCCGACGCTACCTGTAACAGGGTTTGAGCATCATAAAATAAATTTAAACCCACCCACCATGAGCCAACTGATGAACAGATCTACTTGTTAGCAGCTGCAGAATACCACGATTTGAATGGCTGTCTAAAAGATCATGCTACTCAATTAATTTAGTTTGGCTCAAAAATTTTTAACCCAAGAAACATAATTTCCATGAAATCCATATCAATATCTCGATGATGCTGGAGCTCTATTCACCTATCAAATGTTGTCAGACCTGTAGATCACTTGTTCTTCTTTGGTTCCGCTGCATAGTCATTTATAAGTGCTTCGACATCTTTCCAGAACAAACCTTCCACTAAAACTCCATCCTTGGTGAACCTGCAGCAATTTGAAATATATAGAAATGCAGTTAAATAGGATATTCACATCATGAAATTGATGGGCTACAAATGCTGTGCACATGTAAATGAGATAGAAACAGACCACTTGGTGACACTCTTGGTGAACTGCACAGGTTTCCCAGCAGAGATTGATTTGGGATCTGCACTTGCTATGCTAAGAGTGTATTCATCAGAAAATCTGGGCAACTTGGAAGAGACTACTAAACCAGTGCTCGTGTAAGAACCCTGCAAAACAACAGAATTGACAATTAATATGACAAACCTCCTAAGGATCTCAGAAAGCATAAAAGCATACAAGTGTCATCAGTACAAACACAAATTAGAAAAACTTGGATGAAGCCAGACTTATTACAATATGGGATACAATAAATTGTTCTCTTTGACAACCAAGGAGTAAAAAAAAAGCAATGAATAAGTATAACCAATAAGCATCTCTGAGGAATGAAAGAAACAGAATTTTACAGCAAACTTGCACATTGCTTCAGCTTTTTTCTTGTACCAAATGTCTCACCCTTTATGCATAAACACATTTGACAACAGATGGGCACTCCCCTCGCTCAAACAACCATTAAACAAAGTGAGGATTTAAACCATTGTCTCACTTTCAGAAGACCATGAAGATAAACAACAAACTTATGAATGTGGAACATAGGCAGCAAAATCCACATGCATGAGGCCAGCTCAGATTTCAGCTTCAAATATACAGTGGCAAGTCAATAAGAGAAAAAAATCTATAAATCTCAAATTGTTTGAGAAAGAATTGGGGATGAAGGGGAAGGTAATACCTTTCAGTTTTAAATTTATAATATAATAAAGTAAAACAAAGGAAGGTTAAATTCATTCAACTCCAGAATCATTGCAACAAAATTGAATAACTGAATAATATGCAGTCGGTAGATTTCTTCAAGAAGCACTAATGGAGAAAAATATTAAAAATAATAAAGAAAGAAAATCAATAATCTTCATAAAACAGATAGTGACAGTGAGGGAAGGGACTCTCATAAGGACTCTCATAAAAAGCCACTTGCCTCACCACTAAGGAGAGAGGGGAAAAAAACACTACACACATGTAAACATGAAAAGAGATATCATATTAGTGATATTCAAAATCTAATTTTGACAACAGCATGCTAGTTTAAGCATAAACTAAGAGAACAGGAAGCTGAAATGTTAAATCCAATACACATACTTGCACATGCACTAGACTATAGTCCTCCAAGCATTACCGGCTTACTGCCAAGAATTTCATCTGGTGTGTTTACAAATAGTCATTTCACTGTAAACAAAGTATAAACTACCAAGCAACTACTATGAAATTTCATCTACCTAACTTGTGGATAGTAATTCCCTCAAATACGAATGAACCCTTTAAAATGTAGGTCTGAACCAATTAGCCACAACAAAAATTGCATAACTTGTCCCAGACTAAAGAAGCAACCGGCTCATTGAACCTGAATTCATATAAGCAAAACACTTTATCTTATAACCAACAGCTAACTCTGCTCTAACCAAAAGAGCTAAAGAGTGATTTTTGCTGAGATTTGACTAAAGCACTAATGCAACTATAATGGAGATCCTTTGTGGTTGATGTGGAGTTACAGTCTAAGTAAGCAAATTGAAAAAATAAGTTGCAACTCAAAAAGTTAGCATAAGTTGACACATCTATTAACTTTGCCTGATAGAACGATATATATTAGCACAATAATATCCCATCAGTACCACATTGCCACTTATAGCAAAATGTTCCACAAAAAAAAAAAGAAAAGAAAAAAAAAAGAGCACCTTAGGAGGATATGTGAATAGGATTGCATTCTTCTCCTTTGTGTATAAAATGAGCTGCAACAATCCATTGAAGACTATATATTTGCCAGAGTAAAAGAGTAAACAACTCTGAGTTTAAAATCCACATAGGAGCAATCACTTCCTTTCTTCGAAACATACCAAGAGAAGAAAAGAAAAATAAAATTCAAAGCAATGCTCTAGCTATCCTAGTGAAAGACATCCCTAAAACCAGCAAAAACCCGACTTAGATTCGGCTTTAATTTCTAAATCTGGCAATTCATGCCATTCTGGTTTCAAAAATTGCAAAAATTGACTCATTATAACTCAGATGAGCCAGAAATCTTATTTCTTTACCTCTTCAAAATTGCTAATTCATTAATCAAACTCAAAGTAATAAAAAACCTATCAGCAAAATCGGCCGAGCTAGCAGGATCACGGAATTATTATTTTCAACGTATGAATGTGAACAACAGAAGTATAAATAAATAAGAAAACCAGTCAATGAAAAGAAAGTTGCCAAGGATATAATACGATGCATCCAATCAAAAAGTCCCTATTCTCAGGAAATTTCTTCTTGTAAAACTGAGCGACTAACGCGATAATTATAATAATAGCCCCCAAAAGCAATCTTATATTGCTTATCCTCACATCTTCCACATATCCGTGACTTGTAACAATCTACACAACAAAAAAACAAATTAAGAACGGAAAAATAGTTATTCAACCAATTAATTTAGGGTTTTTGTTGATTGTGTGTTACCTCAGAGACTGACTCGTCGAGAATGTGCTTGATAGAGTGGTGATCTAAGAGATTGGCCTTCTTCTGATTCTTGTTCGTCATTTCTGGTTTCTTCTCTTGCATTTACTAATCGAGAATGGAGAGAGCGAGAGAGGAAGTCTTTGAGTTCGTCGTCTCTGCTCGCGAGTGGAAGGATTATTAAAGGGATAGGAAGGATGGAGCGCGCTAACGACGTCGTTTAAGTTTAGCCTATCATAAATATCAAAACTGATCCTTGGCTTCCTAAATAATTTCCTTTTGGATTAAAATTTTAAACTTGTTGATTAACCATGATGAATAAATGATAGGTATTTATATGTTAAATATAAGTGTTAAATAATTCGTCCCCATCCCATTTCCGATACATGATAATTCGATTTTCTCCAAAATTCGATAAATTCAGTTAATGATAAAAACAATTTTAATATATTTGGACCGGTTTTTAATTGAAATTCTAGGGTATACATCTAAATATAAGAATAATTAGGTTAATGGTCAAAAAATTTGGAGCTCCACTATTTGGATCAAATGGTCATCTCCAAAAAATTCCAATGATTTTAAATGGCAAATTAATAAATCACAATAAATATAGGGACTGAATATAATTATTTATGACTCGTAAAAAAATTAAAAGGGATATATTTAACCAAATAATCTCATTTATTTGAGACACATAGTTTGCAGTTTATGTAAGGTTTACCCGCCAAATTTGAGAAATTTTCAGTAGTTAAGGTGCGCAGTTTCCCGGCGAAATGCAGTAATGGTGGCATCTTCAATCTCTCTGTGTCTCAACCGTTTCCAGAATCTCTCAGGAAAATTAGATTTCTACAATTCATGGATACGAAAAGCTGTAAATCAAGACAATGCCCATAAAGCACTCCTCCTTTATCGCCAAATGAAGCAGGAAGGCTTGAAACCCAACAACTGGACCTTTCCTTTCATTTCCAAAGCCTGTGCGAAGCTCTCCAATCTCGAATTTTCACAAATCATTCATGCGCATATCATAAAGTCATCATTTTGCACCAATCTCTTTGTTCAAACAGCGATGGTTGATATGTATCTAAAATGCCATCAATTAGACATGGCTTACAATCTGTTTGTTGAAATGCCTAAAAGGGATGTTGCTTCCTGGAATGTGATGCTTGTGGGTTTTGTTCAACTGGGTCTTTCCTATAGGGCATTTGATATTTTTCAGGAGATGAGGTCTGGAGGGATTATGCCTGACTCAGTCACAATTATGGGAATCAGTCAGGGTATATCATGTATAAAGAATCTCAAATTAGCCAAAGCTGTTCACTCTTTTGGAATTCGAGTCTGGATAGATAGTGATGTTTCTGTTGCTAATACTTGGATATCTTTATATGCTAAATGTGGTGATCTGCAGATGGCTGAGTCAGTATTTGATGGAATTGATGTGGGTTTGAGGAGTATAGTCTCTTGGAATTCTATGATTGGGGGGTATGCTTATGTTGAGAAATTCTGTGATGCTTTAAATTGTTACAAATTGATGCTATATGATGGTCTTTGGCCTGATGCTACTACCATTGTTAAGTTGGTTTCTTCTTGTGTACAACCGGAAGCTGCATTTCAAGGTATGCAGATTCATTCTCATGGAATCAGATTTGGTTGTGATTCAGATATTCACGTGGTTAATACTCTTATATCTATGTATGCCAAATGTGGAGATGTTTATTCTGCAAGATGGTTATTTGACAGTATATGTAGCAAAAGCTGTGTTACGTGGAATGCCATGATAAGTGGTTATGCTGAGATAGGCAATATGGAAGAAGTGCTGAAATTGTTTAATTCTATGCAAGCCGCTGGTGAGAAACCTGATCTGGTCACCATACTCGCTGTGATTTCAGGTTGTGGCCATATTGGTGTTCTTGAAGTTGGAAAGTGGATTGATGCTTACGCCACTTCTAACTGTTTAAAACATGATGTTAAAGTTTGCAATGCATTGATAGACATGTATGCAAAATGTGGGAGTATGCATGATGCATGGATTCTCTTTAATACCATGGCTGATAGAACTGTTGTTTCTTGGACATCCATGATCTCAGGTTGTGCTTTGAATGGATTATTTGAAGAAGCTTTGGACCTTTTCTATCAGATGTTAGATTCAGGATTGAAGCCAAATCACATAACATTCCTTGCCATTCTTCAAGCTTGCACTCATGGCGGTTTACTTGAGAAAGGATGGGAATGCTTTAATATGATGACCAGAATTTATAAAATAAATCCTGTATTAGAACATTATTCCTGTATGACAGATCTTCTTGGACGTAAAGGGAGATTAAAAGAGGCATTGGAGTTTATTCAAGGTATGCCTGTCAAACTTGATGCCGCTATATGGAGTACATTGCTTAGTGCTTGCAAGATACACCACAACATTGAAATTGGGGAATATGCAGCTCATCAGCTTTTTGAAATGGAACCCCACGTATCCTTTCCATATGTGGAGATGGCTAACATATATGCATCAGCAGGAAGGTGGGAAGGAGTTGCAAGAATAAGAACAATGATGAAAAGTTGCAAGGTGATAAAGTCTCCAGGAAAGAGCGTTGTTGAAGTCAGTGGGAAAATTCATGCATTTACTGTTGAAGATAGAGGTCACTCAAACATGGAGCTTGTGTATGCTGTTTTGGATGGTCTGATGTATCAATTGAGGGAAGAAGAGTCATCAAGACATTTTGATGGTACTGTGGATTTTGGATTAGTAACTCCTGAATGTGTGAAACAGGAATTGCGTTGCAACAGAGACACGTATGTGCACATACAATCATAAATACATGGTTGAAGATTATTTGTAGATATTTAATATTACAAAGAACACTGCATTAATAGAAGATAACATGGATAGCGAATTCTGCAAGTTGACTGAAGACTTTCCTCAAGATTGAGAGCAATCTAACCATGAGAGTTCTACATTGATGTCAGCAGTAAACGAGGATGAATATGGTTTTTCTATTACTAATTATACAATCTATAAGGATATTAATTAAATGAAAAATTTCCTGCACGCAGGTTGAAATGGAGAACACAATAAGCAATTTTGGCAAGTTGAACATCGAGAGTGATCATAATGAGGAGAGCATCGAAAACAATTTTGAAGAAACTTATGATTCAAGAATGTTGAAAAATAAAACATTGACGAAGATGATTACAATATTATTTTACATCTTGCAATCTCTTATGCTGAAGGGATTGATAACCCCATGAGGAGTAATCCTTCTTTTACTCATAAGATTTATAAGGTAGAATCTTGGGTTGAAATTGGAATTCTATGTAGGACATCACAGGTTTGTGGTTCATCAAGCCCTGAATGGAATGAAGAGGATCGTGAGTTTTTGTACTTGGAGGTAATTAGCACTTGCTGCAACACTGATCCAGGAACGTCCAAGAGGAGGCCTTGGTGGGGAAAGTTAGATGGGAATTTTACAAAAAGGGAAAAAAACGCCAATACATTTACACAAATATAACCCTTTAAAGTTTTTTTCCAAAATACTAATCGCCCTAATATTTTTTTTAAACATGCCCATGGTCCTAAAATATTTATAAAAATAGTGAAAATCAAGGTTTATTCAATATTTTACTCAGATTTATTGTAAAATTAATGAAAAATGAATTTTTAAAAGTTTTATGAAAGATTTACTTAAGTTTTACTCAAGTTATACCCAAAATTTATCCAACATTTACCAGAAAATTAATGAAAGTTGAAGTTATACAAAATTTACTCGAGATTTATTAAGATTTATCCAATAATTACTAAAGTTTACCTTAGGTTTATCATAAAATTAATAAATATTTTAATTACAAAAGATTTATAAAAAATTTACTTAAAATTTATTTAAGTTATACCAAAGGTTTACAAGAAAATTAATGCAAATTGAAATTACACAAAGTTTACTTAAAATTTACTAAAGTTTGTCTAAGAATTACTCAAAGTTTACTACAAAATTAAAAAAAATTGAAGTTAAAAAAGATTTATCAAAAATTTACTTATAAAATTTATTCAAATTATAAATCATGGTTTATAACAAAATTAATGAAAGTTTAAGTTACACAATGTTTACTAAGGTTTATCTAAGATTTACTCGAGATTTATCCAAAATAATATTTATTCAAAATTTACCACAAAAATAATGAAAATTGAAATTATAAAAAGTTTTTCGAAAATTTACTTATAATTTACTATATTGAAGTTATACAATATTTATTTAAAATTTACTCAGATTTATTCAAGAATTATCCAAGGTTTACCTAAATTTTACTAAAGGTTTACCTAAATTTTACTAGAGGTTTATCAAATGTTTACCAAATATTTAGTAAATATTTAATATTTATCCAATATTTACCAAATATTTACTAAATATTTACCACAGAAATACTCAATATTTACCAAAAATTTACTAAAGATCTAGCAAAAAGTTTATCAAAATAAATAATTTTAATTAAATTAATTAAATACAAGTTTACGTATTTCCTTTAGTAATTTAAGTTTACCCAAAATTTACTTCGGTAATTAAGTTAATTAAATAATAATTAAAAAAATAAATAAATGCATGCATACATAAAGATAATCGGTGGCCAAAGGTTTACTCGAGGTTTACTCGAGATTTATCCAAAATTTATCTGATATTTACCTAAGGTTTACCATAAATTAACAAAAATTACTGTTACAAAATGTTTATCAAAGATTTACCTAAAGTTTGCTCAAATTATATCCAAAATTTACCCAATGTTTACCAAAAAATTAATATTACATAAGGTACACTCAACATTTATTTAAAAATTACTTAAAGTTTACCCAAGATTTACTACAAAGTTAATAAAAATTGAAGTTACAAAAGGTTTTATCAAATATTTACTTAAGATTTACTCAAGTTATACCCAAAATTTACATAATATTTTCAACAAAATTAATCAAAGTTGAAGTTATATAAAATTTATCTAAAATTTATTTAAAATTTACTCAAAGTTTACCCTACATCAAGTCAATATTTCAACTAAAAATTACCAAAAATCTATCCAAGGCTTATCAAAGTAAATAATTTTAATTAAGTTAATTAAATACAAATTTATACATTTTTTTTGCAATTAAGGTTTGTTCAAGATTTACTTTAGTAATTAAATTAATTAAATTCAAATTTACATATTTTTTGCTAATTAAGTTTGTTAAGCAATGATTAAAAATAAATAAATGCATGTATAAAAATTAATAGCAGTTATGCAAGTTAATAAGTTATTAATCTATATTTAAAATATAAAAAATGATTATTTTTTGTCTTAATTAAATAAAAAATATATTGAATATACCGTAAAATCTAATATTTGAAAAAAAAAACTGGTAAAAATAAAAATGTAAAAAATAAAATTGAAAATACAAAATTTTTACTGCTATAGTTAAAAAAAGATTTTCATCTCGGTGGAATGGGTAAATTTTCCGAGTTAGATTCTTTGTCCAAACTAGATTGGTGGGGCGTTTTGGACTTGTGGAGCCTGATGGACCGCGGTATAAGTCTGGGGGGCAGGGGCACATCATACTGGCTATGGAGCTGGCTAAGATTAAAAAAGCGTAGCTGTTTCGTTAATTTTCAGCAGCTTTTAAGTTTCGGTAACAAACGTGGCAATTGATTTTTCTTTCTTAGTTAATGAGAAAATCTATGTTCGATTCTCTTTTCAAATTACATTTTTGAACTTGTCAATTTCCAAGGGGCTACCAAACGACCTGATCAGTTAATTGAACCAAATCCTCAGTTAACTTAATTAATTATTAATAATATCATTAACCTTAAAACCGACAATTTGTACGTGTCGTCTCTTATTTCGTGTCATATCTAATCGTATCGTATTTAATTTTGTATAGTATCTCATTATTCCATATCTCGTATATGCGTTATATAATACGAAATTATTATATATAATCAACTAAATATATTTACAGGTATATACATATATTACACGGGATATGATTATATATATAGATAGATATGAATACCGATATCCCACAGAGACACAAAAGCATAACTCGAAATGGGCTAAGGATTCCAAGGCTATGACCCATGCAACCCGTATTACCCCTCCTAAAAAAGGATATAACCAAAAGGGTGATTTATAGAGACAATTACTCCATATAGCCCCTTTTAGAACAATAATTCACAAATAGTCACGTCTTTCATTAAACCCATAACCTGTAACATCATAAAACAATATTACCAAAATATCCTGAACATCAGTCCCGCCATTCTCGCCCTATTTTTTCGATCCCACTCAATAGTTTATGGGTTTTGTTTTCTAATTTTATGGTTTTCAAAATTTCCAAACTCATTACTCTGTTAAGTTCTCTATCCTAGTGTCGTTGTTCTTTTTTGCGATACCCTTTGATTTTACTGTTCCATTACATATTCCTCTCTTGGAAACCTCTGTGCAGAGAATTGTATATGAGATGAGCAAGGGATCAAAGTATTTTGAGAATGAGGAAAGGAAGGAGGCCTATATGAGATAGAAATTTGACAATATGCATGCTTAGTGTGCGAAGCTCACAGCAATTGTATATGTAAGCAACATGATAAACTTTTTATTTTTAATCCCCATCAATTATTAAATAATAAAAAATAAACATATAACATAATTTAAAATATATATAAAATCAAAATAGATGAACTAAAAAATTAGACATACTTTTATAAATATATAATCAACATATACTGTACATATACTACACGTATAAATTTGCACAATCGCATTCTATAACATCCCATCAATTCACTATTTTAATAACAAAACTATAAATGTTTTACTGATTATGTACTATATTCTCCTATAGATACCTACATATAATATTCAAATAATTTTAATATATAATATATTATAGAATTAATTATATGATATTTAAATAATTTTAAATGTATAATATTTTTAAGAATTAAATATATAATATTTATAAAATACATATATATTAAAATTATTATGGTGTATATGTATAACATTCCCTAATTTGATTTGAAACGTGCAGCCAAAACTAAAAATACGTCTTAAATCTCGCCTAATAGCGTTTTTTCTGTTTTCATTAGCACCATTTTTTTCTGGAACTGAGAATATTATTATTTTTGGGTTTTAAAATTCTTTAAATCACGTTTACAAAAATATGTTGCAACTTGTCACTATTATGTAATTTTCTTATTTTATGATAATATTTATGTCTTTTTCTCTAAATTATACCAAACTATCTTGATTATATAGCACATAACACAACGGAACTTTGCTTTAATTTATATGGCTAAATAGATGCTCTATGAATTTATTAATTTTTTTAGTTAGCCCATTTAATATGTTTTTGGCAACGGAACTTTGCTTTAATTTATATGGCTAAATAAATGCTCTATGAATTTATTAATTTTTTTAGTTAGCCCATTTAATATGTTTTTGGCACTAATTGCCCATAAAATTTATTTTTGGTTTAATTCGCTCTCTTGAAAATGTAATAATTTGTTCTCTCATATTGATGTAACGGTCAAAATTATATTAAAAATATATGATTTTGGCTGCCACATCAACATAGAATATAAATTGTTATATTTTTAAAATTTTACAAAAAATAAATTAAATAAAAAATAAAATTTAAAAAGTAATCGGTATAAAAAACTAATAAAATAAGCTAACTGAAAAATTTGATAAATTCAAAAAGCTGACAATGAATTATGCCAATTTATAATACAAAACTCCATAATCTTTAGTTTTGCAATATAAAATTCTTTCACAGAGTCTATACTAAAATCTTATTTGATATTACATTCAGAAAAAATAATTTTTGAAAAAAAAAATATATTTTTAATTTTAAAAATTATTTTTTTTAAAAGCAAGAAAATATATCATTCTTCCAAAGACAAATTAAAAAAAAATAATTAAAAAAACTAATCAACTAAAACAAAAAATTTAAAATATTTTTAGTTCTTTTAGCAATCATAAACCGCCGGAATTACTTGACGGAACGGCGCCTAAGTTACTTAACAGAACGCTACGCCATTTCACATTTTCTCACACGTAAATTCCAAATTACTGTCAGAATAAACCTGCTAAAGCATAAAGCCCAAAGAAGTTGAGGGTAAAATTGTCATTCCATGTTTCATTTCCTTATCCCCCATTCACTCCCTCCCTCTAGTTCCAGCTCTCACGGAACACTCTTTTCCCTTCACTTCCTGATAGCCGCGTCTCTCGATCCGGTCCTCATCCTGTGCACTCATCATGGCCTCCTGTCGCCCGCCACCGTCAAAGCCTCTCGATCTCGAGCTGACGATAGTCTCCGCCAAGCATCTCAAGAACGTCAACTGGAAAAACAGCGATCTCAAGGCTTACGCTGTCTTCTGGGTAGATCCTGACCGGAGGCTAGCTACGAAGTCTGACGAATCCGGCTCAACCCGACCCGTCTGGAACGAGCGGTTTAGTCTTCCCCTCTCCCTTCCTCTCCAGGAAACCTATCTAACCCTTGAAATCTTCCACTCCAAGCCCAGCGAGACCCCTAAGCCCCTCGTCGGAACCCTCCGCCTCGCGTTGAAGGACCTGACCGACCCGGATGACTCAAACCGAAGCCGGAATTTCGAGCTGATCCGCCCGTCGGGACGTCCTCAAGGTAAGATCCGGATAAAGCTCGGTGTCCGTGAAAGGCCCTTGCCACCGCCACCGCCTCCACCTTTGCATCTCGATTATCACCACATTACCCCTCCTCAGAGCTATTATTACAATCCTGCCCCTATCCCTCCACCTCCTGCTCCACGTGATTACAGATACGGAGCGGCACTTCTGCCTCCCTCTTCGCCGTCGCTGCCACCTCCCCCGCCTCCTTACTCATCCTATCACGACCCCTATTCGTCTTCCCCATATTTTTCCGGTTATTACCCATCTGGTCCAGCCCCACCGGTACCGCCAAGGCCAATCTATGCTCGAACAAGCAGTTATAGTGGGCCCTCTGCGCCGGTTGATTATTCGGCGTATGATCAAAGACAGAAGGGAGGGAAATTGGGATTGGGTACAGGACTGGCTGTGGGCGCTGTTGCTGGTGCTATAGGTGGACTCGCATTGGAAGAAGGATTGAAGTATGAGGAGGAGAAGATTGCAGAGAGGGTTGATAATGATCTTTCCAGCAGATATGATTATAGTAGTCAGCTTGATTAACGACCGAATTGTTGCTTTGGTGAGCCTTTTCTTAATTAGTAATTTATAGTTTATATTTGCTTGTATGCTATTTCAAGGTATATATGTATGTGTATATAATCTATGTTGGAATTTGGATGGCCTGCCTTGAAGAAGAAAGATTGATACTTGAGTTTCACGTTTAAAAGGAAATAAATGTCGGTTCTTGTTACATTATGGTGTTTTGATAGTGCGTGAAGAGTTGATTTATATTTTATACTTGTTTGGTTATTTCTGCCCATATGGCATTCTTCAGAGGAAATTTTTCTACTTGCTTGTGTTTTATAGGCTTGATAGATGAATTTAGTCTAGGCAAGAAATTTCCTTTCTTGGGACAGAACATTATATTGATCGAGTGGAATTTTGTAACTCTTGGATCCAATGTTGTCTTTTAGATATGTAGGAATTGCACTAATTTGTGCCTTATAAGAAGGGAAGAGCGTCCTTACTGATCTAGCAAATTGTGTGTGAGTAATTCACTTTGTTGATAGGTTCAAGAGTCTGATAGTGGATTAAGTATTCCAATGCCTTGCCTCTCTTTATTTGCTATCCCTAATTTTGAGTTCAGTTTCATGCTCTACTCTTTCGTTTTAGCACTTTCTGATTATGATTTGAACTTGTAGTCACACAACCATGGACAAGAAAAAAGATTCGTAGCATTAAACTTGGAGTTATGGGTTTGTGCTTTACTTGTTTGTTGGCATCTTTTTTACGGAATAGTAACTAGTTCTTAGTGGAAGACTAAGTGCATATGGTGTTTTATTATTTTGAATTTAGTTTCATGCTCTACTCTTGTTTAGCAAAGTTTTCAAGATTCAGATTTGAACTGACAAGCACACAACCCTTGACAAGAACAAGATCAGCACCTAAACTAAAACCTATTGGTTCATGTTCTTATTGTTAGAAGAATAACTGCAGATGGTGTATTATTCATGGCAGAGCTAGGTATCACTTGGAAGTTTAGATGCACGAGTGATTTAGTTTCTTGGAAGCTTAATGGATAGTTATGACTAAGACGAGTTTATTGTAAAGAAGTTGTTTTTGACATTTGTTTGGTTGGATATAAGTGATCGAATGCAGATTTTGTTTTGGTTGGCATGAAAATTTAACCATTCTTTCGGATAAAATCATGTTAATGAAAGAATTAACCATTTTTAACTTTTTTTTTTTTTTTTTAGTTTTGAAAACTACTTTTAGTAGAAGTAGATAAATAGATTTTTTTTTTCAAAAGTAGATTTGAAAAAAACAGTTTATAAAAATTAAAAAAATGAGTCAATTAAATTAAAAAAATTCAAAATTTGTTTTTAGAACTTTTAACAGTAATTTCAAACTCTCTAAGAGCCTATTTGGTATTGAGTTTCGGAAATTTTTTTGAATTTTGAAAATTATGTTTAGCAAAAGCTGATAAATAGATGGTTTTTCCTAAGGAATGTTTGGAAAAAATAATTTATAAAAAATTTAAAAAATTAATCAATTAAATTAAAAAAATTAGAACATTCAACAGCAAATTGTAAACATCTCATAAGAGAACTGAGAGTTCCTTTGATTGTGAAATTGCTTGAGGGCTAAGGACTTTGACATAAAATGATTATTGTAGAAAAAAAAAAAGAAAGAAATTTTAGATAATTACTAAAAAGGCATATATATTTACAATTTTACCAGCATTAAAAGTTTTTTCAATTTTAGTGAAAATAACTTTTTAAAATTATAACAGTATTTAAATTTTTAAAGTAATTTTAAAATGCATTCAAACAGTATATTTTTGGTATAATTTGAATATATTTTAGTTCAATTTTTACCAATAAAGAAGAAAAATAAAAAAACAATTAAATTATTGAAAAAGAAGAACGATAAAAATAGAATTCAATTGAAGTTCAAAATACCGTAAAATTTCAAATAATAAAATCTAAATTCGAAAACCACTTCAAAATGTGTTGAGATGGTATATCTCTAGAAATTTTTATTATACCTTGTTTTAATTTTTACAAAAATAAAAAAAATAATAAGAATACAATTAAATTCAAAGCATCACCACTATCAAACTAACATTTTTCAATTCACAATATTTTGGGCAAATGCTACTAAATCCCTACTTTTCAAGAATTTTTTGGTTTATACCTCAATATTCTTTCATTTACTTGGACCCAGTCCGTGTTTTTAATTTTTACAATTATTACTTTCTTTTTCCCCCAAAGCCCCTGAATCTGTAATGTTTTAATCTTTGTTCTCTGCACCTTCCACTATCTTTCCCACCTCAGTTCTGGTGTTGATATGGCTAACATCGCCTGCAACACCTCGTGAAGTGAGAGGCTTGAGACGAGAGGCTGACCACTACCGCTGGCAGTACCAAGGACGACGACTTTGCAGTCAGGAAACTGATTCCGATGAAATTAATAAGAGATCTCTAAAAACCTGTGAAATGATTTGTTAGGTGAACTTGATAAAAGAAAATCAGAAGGGATTGCTTGAGATGCCTTCAACCACGAAAATCATAATGATTTCTTGCTTCTTTACGTCGATAATATAGAGAAACGTAAGAAAAATGGATCCAATAAGTTGAAAGATGAACCAAAAAAGCTTACCAGTGATAAACAATATTCAAGATTTGGTAGTTCTAAAGGAGGTCAAGCTCCATCAAGATTTGTTTCCCCTACTAAAGTGGAATCCAAGTTGATAAATAAAATCAAGCATTAAAAAAAAATAATAATAAAGAAGAAAAATAAAAAGGCGCAAATAGATTACTCTAATCCCAACTCACAAGATTCAAGCCCAGCCTAACACAATTGTCAAGGTAATGGCGTGGGAAAACATGCATTGGTGTAAAGGGACGGTTAATTTTTCTAATTTTATAAAAAATAATAATTTTCTAATTCAAAAACCAAATTAAATAGTTTTTCTTAATAATAAATTTTATAAATTTTGATATAAAATAATCTTCTATTTATCTTTTTATATTTTAATTAAAAATTAATTAGCATATAATGATGATACACATACAATATAAATTAATAATAGTAAAAATTATATATATATATATATATTACACATATATAATACGAATTTTTCTTGTTTAGTTAATTTGGTACTTTTTTTTAATATTGTAATTTTTTTGTTAATATAATTTATTTTGAATTTTCACTTTTTATTAATTAATTAAAAATTTATTTTCATATTTTATTTCTTATTTGAATTGCATCTTATTTAATTTATCTAATTTCAAATCCTAGACTAATTAATTTTCTACAATTAAATATATCTAGCGTTATACAATTAAATGTAATTACTCTGATATGCTTCAGCTATATTATATATATGATATATGTTGCCTATACATGGGTTATATCTATAAACACATATAGCATATATATATATAATTCAGTCACAACTGATGTTGGAGTTTAAGTTAATCTATACATAAATTATGTGTAAGTTATATATAGGTTATATGTATAGCGATTGAAAAAATTGTTCCTAATCAATCCTCAAACGGTAGTTTTCAGAACTCAAACTGACCAATTTAAGGTTTTTTGACATTCTAAATCAATTTCAAATATTAGATTTGAGAAAAAAAACTAGAAAATAGGAGAACCAGAAATGGCAACCTTGATGCGGGATTTTTTGTTTCTCGATCAGTCCTCAAATGGTAGTTTCAGAGCTCAAACTGTCCATTTTAAGATTTTTCAACCATATAAGTTCATTTACATGTTAAAGTTAGAAAAGAAAGTTAGAAAATAAGAGAACCAAATCACGCATCTATGATGTGTGATTTTTTCCTTGCCGATCTTGCAAATATGATTGGAATTTGGAAAAACTAATGTTATCTAAGTGATAAAAAGGTGGAAAATAAATTAAGGTTCAAATTTCGTGATAATCGGATATCATTTAGGTGGTGAATGAAGTTGATAGTGATATATGGAGAATGAGAAAAGAAAAAGAAAGAAAGGAGGATGAGAGAGAAGAAGAAGATCGTGATATTGGCGGTAAAAATTCTTGGCTATATCATGTTTTTGAAAATAAAACTTACGGTAAGTTAAAATTTTAAATTACCTTATTAAATAGGAATTTGTGTCCAAATCCCAATATTTTAGGTAAATTTTAAGAATTCTTTAGAAATATATTGAAAATTTTTCAGGAGAAATTCCCTAATAATATATAAGGTATACTTTGAGAATATCTTTGATATTCCTTTAGAAATTATATGAGAATATAGATATACTTCTAAAATTCTATGATAATACCTTAAGAATATAGTATATATATCTTGTGAATGTATCGATGATTTAAAAAAAAAAAAGAAACAAAAAAGAAGAAGAGATTAAGTAATTATGTTAGAAATCCCGATGAACAAAACCACAATTATTATGGCAGTTAGCAAAAATACAAACTCATAATTTTGTCGAGTATTAAGTCTCTCAATGTCTCAAGCAAATCCTTCAATTCCTCCAATCTCAATCACACATTACTTCGTTGTTTCATTGCTCTTCATCACTCAACACAAGCTGACTAAGTGACTGACTACCAGCAATTGAGATTGTTTTCACCGGAATGGCGAGTATGGAAGATATCGGAGGGCTGAAAGTGCCTTCATCATCCGTTAATTCCTCCACTATCAGCCGTGTAACTGTTTTGCGAGGCTTGTCTTTTTCGTCGTCTAAACTTTCTGGTGATAAGATTTATCATCAGGCTTTTTTTTGTTTTGTCATGGAATTGGTCGTAGTGAGAGGACTCCGATGATTCTCTCCTCAGGCGGTTTCAGATTCAAAGAATTCACAGACTACTGGAGATCATATGCTCTATCGGTATAAAATGAAATAATTTCCGTTGCAAATAAAAAAAAAAAATTAGAGGTAAAAATGAAAAAAATGTAAAAATTTCAATAAATCACGTAATTTTCTCAAGAAAAAATTATGAGACAAACTTACTCTTTGTTCAATTTAAACTTTTAGAGGGTGTTTGAGATTGATGTTGAAAATTTTGAATTTGTTTTTAATTTAATTGACTGATTTTAATTTCTTATAAACTCCTCTTTTCAAATCTATTTTTAGAAAAAATATCTACTTATTTATTTCTATCAAAAACAATTTTCAAAATTCAAAAATAATTAAAAATATAAATATTTTTTGAAAAATATTTTTTCTAAACGGGAATACCAAACAATATCTCAGTTGAAAGAAATTAAAATGATAGTTGGTATAAACATAACTACAGAAGCTATTTCTAATATTGAGAAATTTGATTTTTGTACTAGTAAAAATTAGAGTTATTATGCATAATATATTTAGATAATTATTACTTTCACCACCAAATTAAGGATTAGTTTTGAATAATCCATATTTAATTACCATAAAAGGGCAAAAAAAAAAAAAAAAGATTAGCATGTGATGTGTTTCACTGGATCTTTCTCTCGGACCCAAAATTCTTCGTTGGACTTGGCCTGACCCAAATTAGATTCCTTCAAATTAAAATTTGACAAAAAGACACAGGATAACATCAATCGTTTCAAAACTCCAAAATACTTCCATTTTTCCTTCTCTCTCCCACAATCACGATTCTTCAACCCTCGTAATTTCAAAATGAATACTTTATATTTTAATTTATCTAAATTAATATAAAATATTTTTATTTTTAATATAAATAAATAAAATAAATTAATAAAATATAAATATTTTAGACTAATTAAGATAATAATTATTGTTACATATAGTATTTCTTTCCAATTTTAGTCTGCAATGTGACTCACTGATGCCTCTTTCCCTTTCCGTCCGCTGCCCGCTTTTAACTTTTACAATACCATCCCTTTTTTTTTTTTTTTTTCCTTATTTAATTAGTTTTTCATAGCTTCTAAATAAGAACTCTTGATATTTCATGACTTTTTTTATTTAGTTTCTTATTTAGTTTTTAAGATTTGTCTCTTTAATGGTCCCACTTAAGTTTTTAGTTAATGATTCTTTAATTATCTCATCTTTTACTTTTTAGTCTTTAATATTAACTTTTTTATATTAAAAATATTTTTATCATTTAATTTCCAATATTATTTTTAAACTTATTTTTAGTCAAGTTTCTCACTTTTTATTTTTTTAGTCAATCATTAAAAAGCAAAAAAAATATATTCTTCAGTCAATTATCTCACTTTTTATTCTTTAGTTTTTAATATTTTACTTTTTTACTGTAAAAAAAATATTTTATTATTAAAATTTTAGTACTATTTTTAAAATTTTCATTATATTACACTTCAAGTTTGTTTTCAATAATAAGCTTAAATCTGCTTAATCATTGATTTGTTATAAATTCTGATAGAAACAAATGAATTATTTAGATGCTAATACATTTATTCATCCTTTTCAATAATAATCAAATGAAGATGAATGAAAATAGTGCTGAAATATATATACATAAATATATAATGAAATATAACATTATATAGGATACCCAAAAAAAAAAGAGTTTTTTTAACTCACCTAAATGAAAAAATCCATGTTATATTAATCCAGTTTGATCATCAAATTTTTATACAGTATATAAACGAACTAAGTTATAGGGAAAATCCGATGATCAAGAAAAGTTGAAATTAGAGAATAAAATATTTAATAATTTACTGAATGGGAAGGAATGAAAGTAACTAGATAAAAAGTTATGGAACTTCAAGAGTCTTTATTTAGAAACTAAAACTAAAAAAGAAACAAAAAGAAAAAAACTAATTGTAAAGACGGGATGGGGATGTGGGAGTTGAATAGCATTACTCTTCAATTAATTGAGGTGTTCTATGTTCTCTCCTCTTTACTTCAAAATTAATTGTTGTCCCCCAATTTTTTCCATTTTGTGTAATTTAATTTTTTTATTTCCGAATGGAACTAATATCATAAGCAAAAACAAGAATTCTAATGGCACTTTGGTGAAAGATAGAGTAAAAAGGGGGGCCATTTGAATTGTCTAGTGATCATCATCGAAATTTCTTGTTTGCATACCAAAAGTGATTATACAAAAATTATTTATCATTAATATTAATTATGAATACTTTTCATTCATATATAACATGCATATATAGCAAGGAAACAACAAATAAAAAACGTGTATGACAATTATTCTAAGTTATTTTAAATAATTTTTACATAATTAATGCTCCGTTGATTTTAAAAATTTAAAATAATCCATATCTTAAATTAGGTAACTATTAATTATATTCAAAATACAATGAAAAAACAAAAAGTTAGAAATAGGGAGAATGATCTATCATTTATATTCCAGTTATAATGATAATTACACATATTAATGTAATGATTTGTGTCAAACTCTTAAAATTTTCAACTTTTTAAAAATATATATTTGTAATTATCTTAAATCAAACTACTCAATTTATAATAGTTTTCTAAAAAAATGAATGCCCTTGTTTTTCTTATTATGCATGCAAAACGCTGCAGCAGCAGCAATAATAATAATAATAATAATAATAATAATAATAATAATAATAATAATTATTATTATTATTATTATTATTGTATGATATGTTTAGCGTATTTCAGCACGTCATTAGTAATGAACGATTCAAATTACAAAATATTTATCCAATAGTTGATATATGCGCATAATAAATGATTCAAATTATATATATATATATATATTTATCCAATAGTTAATATATAAATGTATCGATAAGTCGACATACTATAAAAGTACCTAATAATAATGTATTGATGTATCGATGAGTCGACATATAATAATAATAATAATAAATCTCTGAATTAGTTCCATTATGACTATCTAATTATAAATCATAAAAGGGTAAATCATGGAATTTTAACCACATCTAGCCTAAAATAGGTTATATATATATATAGTTTGAATGTGGTTGTAGCTATAGCTAGGGCTTAGAATAGCAGAATGTAGTTGGAGAATAAGTGTCTCTTTGTTAATTACTGAAATAATGTTCATCCCAAAGATATAGATAGATTGTTACCAAAGTTAAATGAATCAAAAATAAAAAGCTTTTGCTTGATTCATCAACCGATCGGTTCGGTTTAAAACTAAACTAAAACAAAAAAATTAAAAATCGAATTATTAAAAATTTATAAATCAAATCGAATTAAATTAAAAATTAAAACTAAATCTAACCGAACCAAAAAATTCAATTCGGTTTTGTTAAATTGGTTTTATATATAATATAATTAAATAATATATAATATATTAAAATATAAATATTATATATATATATATATAAATATAAAGTGTATTTTTAATATAGATTTGATTATTTCAATTTTATGATTTTTAAATTAAAATAACCGAATTGATTATACCAAATTAAAATTGATTCGATTCAGTTCTCTATTTTAGTTCGATTTTGCCCACCAATATTCA
Source organism: Balakata baccata (assembly GCA_949630135.1). Taxonomy (NCBI): domain Eukaryota; kingdom Viridiplantae; phylum Streptophyta; class Magnoliopsida; order Malpighiales; family Euphorbiaceae; genus Balakata; species Balakata baccata. The sequence continues at coordinate 48,114 of CATIWF010085277.1, forward strand.
TCCCCTCTCATAGGGACTGGGGGCTCAAAAATATTCATTTTCAATGCCCATAATCTGCCACTTGCATTCAAAGCAATCATCTTTCATGATTTATTTGCACCATTTGGCTATTAATATTGACATCTCATTTTTCACTCATGTTCTCCACTTCAATTTATAAAATTCATCAAATTCAATTTGATTCACATAATCTACTGCGATTTGAATCTAGGTACAAGTTTTACAAATATATAACCATATGTATTTATCTATTTTTTATTATTTTATATTTTTAAATGTTGTTTATTAAAATTGTTTTTTTATGTTTTATTTTTATTTTATTATCACTTAATATTTAAAAAATATGACATATTTAACTACTATAAAATAATATAGCACGTCGGAAAACTCATGAACGAGTAAAATATACACACTATTTTTTAGTATGATAAGAAATATGTTACAATGAAAATTTAAAATTTTAAAGAAAAACATGTGACAAAAACAAAATATAAAAAATAATTAAAATTAAAAACCCATCAGTAAATAAAATAACAAAAATAAACAAATGTAGATGGTTGGTCTGGCATGTCTTTTGACTTGTTTTTTTTTTTTCAAAGTGGTATTATTTATTTAATCTTTATTCATTATATATTTATATTTGTACGAAATTTTAGAGCAGGGCATAACAATAATTATGTCGATTATTATGATGGGATGGGTACAAATTTTGATTTAACACTCCAAACTAACATACGATTAGACATTAATAACAAATCCAGAAGTGTTATCAATATCTTTTATTGGCATTAGTTCTAAAATTGGAATATTGAGTTAAAGATAAACCAAATTATATAATTCATCATTACCAATCTATTATATATATATATAGTCTATTTATTTTATATTAACGGTCGTTTTTGGTAATTTTATTAGAATTAAAAAATTATTAAGTAGTTTTAAATTTTAAAAAATAAATTATAAAGACTAAATTATTTTTAATTTTAAAAGACTAAAAATTTTAAATTTAATATAATATTAATAATATTGATTAACATAAAAATAAATTTATTAAAAAAATGTTTAATTTGTATTAATAATATAAAAATTATAAATAAATAAATAGAATTTGAGATTTTTACAAAAAAAAAAAAAAACACAATTGTTATAGAATAGAGAGTATATACATATTTCAGCACTAACAATAACATTATTACAGTGCCCCACATGTCCATCAAAAACACTGAAAAAGTAACAATTAATGCAACCCTATAATGAATTAAATTTTGACTAAGGCAACAAAAATTTATTCATAAAGGAGTGGTGCTAACTTTGCCACAAGGTCAAAAGGACATATTTAAATTTGTTCTTGTGCTTTTGTTTCATATTCCACTTTCAACAAAAATTTCACTCTCAGATAAAATGAGGGTTTATTTCCCATTAATTTTGAGTATAAAATATTTTTTAAATTTAAAAGGATATATTTTATTGATTAATTTTATTTATAATTACTGAATTTTATTTTTATTATAGTAAAATTATAATAAAAAATTCGTTAAATAATAGAGATTGATTTAATTCTTTCCAAAAGTTAGTTCAAATATAGAAAATTGCTCAAGTTATTATAATTCTATTAATTTTTTACTCTCCTTCAATATAGAACTTCAACACTCTCTTCTCACGTTCAGACCTACTACAAAAGGAACAATACAGTAGAGAATCATCTAGAGTATAAATATAGTAGACAATAATGCTCTCAAACTATGGCTTTGATACCATATAAAATTCGTTAGATAATATGCTTGCACCTAACTATACTCAAAAGCTAATTCAAAAGTAGAAAATTATCCAAATTATTATAAATTCTATTAATTTCTTACTCTTATCCGATATAGGACTTCAACGTATAAAACTTTTTCCGTCCTAAAAAAATCATTAAAATATATTTTCATTTCACTAATATTATTTTAGACCAATTTTCTATTATACGTTAGTTGTCACGTCATATTTCCGGTGATACTGTAGCTGTCATATTATATTTTTTATGACACGATAGCTACTAGTTCAGCTTTTTGGTTACCAATATCAGAAAATTAACTAGAAATAACTTTAGTGAAATGAAAATATAATAATAACAAAATTTAGTGATCATAAATGAAATTAACATATATTTTACCCACTTAATAAATTTGTCGAATGGGAATCTAAAAGATTGTTGAAAAAATCAATAATTAATTTCACCCTCTTATATTTTCTTTTATTTATTTTATCTAGAAATTGAGCTAATAATATTTATGATATAAAAAATATAAATTATTTTGATGATTTATATAGTAATATTTTTTTGGAAAAATTATTATTTATCTCTTGTAGTTTGACATAATACATTAGATATAATTTATCTTCTGTAGTTTAACATAATATACTAGTATCTCATAGAATATTAGTCAAATAAATGAAACTTGTAAAGAAATACTAATGTAATATATCAAAATTTTATAGGATAAATAGTATAATTTTCAAATATCAGGGGTATTAGTATATTATATTAAACTATATATAGGGTAAATCTTATATTTTTTAAATATTAGTGGAATACTAATATATTTGTCAAATTACAAGAGTCAAATTATATAGAGCAAATAGTAATTTTTCTATAATTTTTAACTTAAGAGGAGATAATGCTTTAAAGATTTAGGTAAGATGTACAATTTAAATTTACCAAAAAAAAAAAATCTCAACATTTGGTGCACTTTCAATTAAATATTTTTTTACGATTCAAACCTTGTTTCTTTTTTATTTGCATCGGTTTTTCATCTAAAAAATGATAAAAAAATTCAATAAGGGAATTGAATTAAAATAAAACGTATGAAGATTATTATTTGAATTGTAAAAAATAGTTGAAAAGACTAACAAATTTTTCTTTTATAATTTCTCAAAAATATTTAAAAAAATTGTTGCGAATGTACTTTTCTCTTCTAGAAAAGAAAAGATAGCCCTTAAGAATTAAGCTGAGATAATAAGAATTAGTTCTCCTTGATGTTTGGAATTTATACCTTAAATACTTTTAAAAATTAATTTAAGAATGATATAGCTCAATTAATAATAAAAGATTTATAGATTCTTTTATAAGTAAGTATTTTTTTTTAAGGAAGGAGTTAGGTTTTTCCTTTAATAACGAAGACATTGTGGTAGCTAATATTCTTACTGACTTTACAAAATAGGATGTACATAGTTGGAAGATAACAATTTAATAACTCCTCTTGGTTTTGATATATTGACTGTGGTTTCTTTGGGTTGATTGTTCTCTCTCTTTGTTAATCTGCTTGGTTTTTATTCTGTCCGAGATATGGATTTGGCCTGAACTAACACTTTGTTTAGCTCTAGAAAAAAGTTTTTCATTACCATAATAATTGATTATTGTGGTTTTTTCCTTCAAAATTTTAAAAAAAATTAAATGCTTATAAAAAAACGCTTTATTTTTTAATAGATATGTCCAATGCAATAATAAAGACTGAATGTATGTCAACCTAGTTGAAATACACGAGTGCAGTCATGAATTCTTGAATCCAGCTTTTACTTGAAGAAAAAAATATAGACCAGTGGCTGATAAAAATAAAAAAAGGCAAAGATTTCTAATTTGGATTCGACAGCATCTATACACCTAAATCTAAAAAGGGTCCTATTACTAATTCCCTATAATCCATCTTCTCTAGGATTTACTCAATTAGAAGTTAAAAGACAGATCTCCATTGCCTAGGACACTGTTCTAAAGTTCAACTCCTAATTTAACATCTCAGTGTTCGAGACTCATAAAAAAAAA
>CATIWF010085319.1:0-43944 GCA_949630135.1 Balakata baccata
CATCTTGTTGACAGTCAATACAGGCCTGATCCTCTCACCCAAAGCCTGACGAAGCACAGTTTCCGTTTGGACACAAACACCTTCAATGCAGTCCACCACCACCAGTGCACCATCAGTAATGCGAAGAGCAGCAGTGACTTCAGATGAGAAGTCAACATGCCCAGGAGAATCAATGAGATTGATAAGGTATTCATTCCCTAGTTTTTCTCCCTTGAAGTTCTTAAGGGCCTCATCAGTCATCTCATAGTAAAGTGAGATACCAGTTGATTTAATTGTGATACCACGCTCTGCCTCATCCTGACGTGTATCAGTCATACGGACATCACCCGCAACTTCTTGTGCTATAATACCAGCAGCAGCCACAAGAGAGTCGGTAAGGGTGGACTTCCCTGCATTGATAGAAACATACAAAAGTGTAGCTCATTAACAAAACCTAACAACTAATCACGGGCACTTGACACTTGGTATAATAAAATTAAAAAAAAAAATGGTAAACACAAAAGAAGGCTTTGCACTAGACAAATGAGGTAAGAAACACTCAGGAATCATATCTACTTCAAGAGCCCCTGATGTGTATCATCCAGCATATTCATATTACAAACATAATACAAAGATGAAATTGTCACAAAACACATACCGTGGTCCACGTGGGCAATCACAGACATATTACGAATGTTGTGCTTGAAGTCCATAATACGGCGAAGCTCCTCAGCGGTAAACTTCACCTGCCAATACCAAAAGCATAACCCAAAAAATGATCAACTACTCCACTGAATAAGATCATTCTCTAAATCCAGAAAAGAAACTTGTGTAGTTGCCAAACTTACCATTTTAGCTAGATTTTAAATGCCACCAAAACAATAAAAATGAATCCTGCCCATCAGAAGTCACACGATATAAGCTTACAAACAATAGTAGAGTTCATAACCAAAAGCATACTGAGGAGGTTCACGTAACTAATATGATAAACATAAACAAAACCAAGTACAATCAAAACCCCGTGGAAGTATCATTCGCCCTAAAATCCAGTAGAAGCACCATTTCCTTTATATCACGGAGCAACCAAAGCTTGAAAACGAAATTTTTGAATAAAAAAAAGCATAAAACAACACAGACAATTCCACAAGCATACAGCAAAAACTGCAAATATGCTTAAACCACGTATACATCGGCTGATCTGAATTGTGAGATTCAACTGCATTCGAATTTTTTAACTGATATAAAATGACATATAATACAACTCAAATCATAAAGGAATGTAAAAAAGGGGAAAAAATGTGAAATCATCGAAATTAAAGCAAAATAAAAGGAGAAACTATCACTCAAGGATCTCTAAATAAGAAAGAATCAGCAAAAGTAAAAGCACAATCACAGCATACAAGCAAGAATAAGGATACAGTCCTGTATCTATGCAAATCTAAAACCACAAACTAATAAAGCCATACAAAAATTATCTGAGAAAGCTTAAAACGAAGAACGAACCTGAAAAAGAGAGAGAAACGAGCGGCGAGAAAAGAGAGACAAAGAGGCAGGCCCTGTCAGTCTCTCAAAGAGATAAAGACGCAATCAATGAGGAGTATTTGTATGAGAAATGGGATATTTGAGATTGCCATGGTATATGCGGTTTGTAAATATCCTCATGTCACTACTGTACTGTAGCTCACTGTCAGCTAGGGTTTCTATCTAAACAGAATGGGCTGAGGTTCGGCCTGTTTTGAGCCCATTTGTCAATTCAGTCCACTATGGGCCTGTTTTCGGCACAACATAAATGCATCAACTTGTCTTCCTTTCTCTTAAATTATAGAAGATCAACAACCCTAGTTCTGCATTTTTTTGTTCCCCATTTCTTTCCCCGCAAATATAGGTCGAATAACCAATTTAAACTCGTAAATTATATTCAGAGATCATATAACATCATACATTCTAGAGGGAGCAAAATAAATTTACGTTAATGACTAAGTTATTTAAATATAAATTCAAAGTAATATGTTTTAAATATAAATATTTATAAAAAATCATCTGACTATATCTAATTCATAAAAAAAATAAATGATTCGAGCAGATAAATCTATTCATTTGTGAACCTATTATTACGAGAGATGTATAAGATGCAGTAAATTAGTGGAAAAAAATGTTATGATTATGTGTTCAAATCATTTTGATTTAATTAGCTTGACCAGTAGTGATCTAATAATAAATTTTAAAATTCTAACACTTACTTTATAAATATAATATTTAATTACAAAAGTTTTTATTTTCTATTTGTTTCCTCTTATGACAAATCAACCTCTTTCCCTCAAAATATCAGTTATGTAATCTTAAATTCAGGTGCCGTAGACTGTACATCCTCCATCTGTAGGGGTTAGGTGGGGGCCGCAAGGCATCCCCTCATTTTTGAGATACTGCAGTAGCAAGATCATTGGACACTACATGAATGTACATGCTCTCCCTCACACACACACAGAGGCACAGCCAACAGGCTGAAAACTTATTGCAAAATCGATCCCCAGAAGAATATGATTTCTATTTAACATTGAGTGTAAACTTTGTTAACAACAGAAAAATTGCAAGTATTGAGGAATCATAATGATCTGAATTATCATAACTTTGATCAAAGAAAAAAAGAGTGAGGCATACAATGACAAGGCCGTTATCAGATCAGGGCCCAAAAAATAAACAATATTGTCATTTTCATGACCTTTCTACACTAAACATGCTTGGATTTCTTATTCTTCTTAGGAACCTCTCCTGATGCAGCAATATAGTCTTCTGCATTGACATTTTCATCAGCCTTTCTCTTCCCAAATTCCTTGAACTTTTTCTGTAAAACAGATCACACAAGCAGTTGCAGTTTTGTTAAAAAAAGAAATCTCATAAACATGATACTGAACTTTGTGCAGTTGTTCTCCATGATCTTAACAAAGATATCTATCAAAAACTGTGTTGGAATAACAATCCACCGCATGCCTCCTTATGTAAAGCAAGCAGGGTTTTGATGGACTAAGTTTTTTATGACTTGTACCTTGATTGACATGGCTATCGCAGACACATCATTATTTTTATCCTCAGATCCTGCTGCACCTTGCCTTTTCGGTTCCTACAATATCCAAGTAAATTTCACTAATTGAGGTTATTCTGGGAAAAAGAAAATAAAGGGATAAAAGATGTCAACAAAGGCCCAAAAAGTGGGTGATAGATCTTCAAAATAGAACCTCAGGAGGAATAAATGCTGCTTCTCTTCTTCTTTTGTTTTCAGCTGTTTTTTCTGCCTGCTTCTCCTGTTTCTCTTGCCACTTCTTTGAGTGTTTCCTTTGTTTGCTCAAAAAGTATTCTCCTGTCTCCAGTTCAATATCAACCTGCAGATATTGGGGAACATAGTATGCCAGCACTAAGGAAATTGACTATTAAAAGAAAGTTAAATAGAAATAGACAACTGATTCTTGATCTGCATGCATCTATACAACCTATAAGAAACCAAACTGTAGTTATCAATCAAAATGATTCTATGAATTAATAAACAACTGGCTAAAAATCCAGATTTAGCAAGCAATAACTGGGATGGAACAACAAATTTAGAAGAAAGAACAGAATGAACAAGACGAAAATAGTTCATTATAGAAAAATGATGTAACAAAAATGTCAAGGCCTAACGTGAATATCAGATAAACATTAATGTAATGAGTCTCCAGCTGGAAACATGATTTTTTTTTTTTTGGAGAAAACAACTAAACAACTAAACAACTGGTTATTTTACCTTGCTAGGTTGTTGAGGTGGAGGGAATGGTGTATATGGTTTCTTTTCTTTGCTCTTAACCTTCTTTTGTTTGACATTTTTCCTGAAAATTTACACATCAGTCAAACATGAAAACAGAAAGTATGCAAATGAGGCTGAAGAGTAACCAAACAAGTGTAAACAAAAACAATGATTAGATATCATACTTCTTAAATTTTGGAAGGAACCTGTCCCAGCTTTCATGTTGAAGTGCTGGATCCTTTTCAAGCTCTTTCTTCATCATTAAGATCTACATAATAGAAAAGTCAACACAGAGAGAGAGAGAGAGAGAGCGGGAGGAGAAGAGAGAAGGCTTTCAAGTGAAACTTATTAACAGATGGACCTTGATATGATACACAGGATGCATTTTATTCATTATGCAGTCTACAACGATGTTTCTGACTTGTTTTAAGCCTTTATATGAGCCCATAGCAGCAACAGTATTTCCCTATTCAATTATAAGATTAGTTTAAATATATCATATCCATATTGTAGTTCACCTACAATGGCAACAAAAGTTTCTCATCTGACTACCAAAATTTCAATGAGCAGTAACAATTACCTGAACTAAAATGTAACAGCCTGTCAAAATCTCAAGAGCCTGCACCCAACAAATGTTGGAAAATAAGCCAGTGAAAAGAAAAAAATAAGCTTCCAATATACTGCAATGCAGAATAATTGACTTATCTATGCATTGCCTTCTTTCTATATACATGTTTTCTAGAAGGGTTACAGATAGAAGTAGTAGGGTTAAGAAGCTACCAAATTAATAAAACTAGGAAACTGGCCACACCTTCAAAGTGGAAGAATTGGGACCCACAAGATGCTGTCTTCGCTTAACAAATCGCTCCTGCAAGTGATAACAGAAATTTTGATGTGCCCTTGAAGACTAAAATATTAAGTTATTTGCAAATACAGGACACCAGAAAAACTTTAAATTCTAAATTTTAGCATATAATCAAGGAAAAAAGGGTTCAAATTTTATAGGCACCGTTTGGATTGAGGGATTTTAAAATCCATAAAATCCATGGATTCTAAGAATTTTATCATTTAATTTGATCATAAAATCCATGGATTTATAATGTAATTACCCTCATACTTATGTTTGGTTCAACGACCATAATTTATGGATTTAACAATTAATTTCCGATTTTATCTTTTATTAAATATTAATCATTTATTATTAATTAAGCATATATAATCAATTTCACTATATATTTAAAAATAAAATTGGTTATTTTAAGAGTTGAAAAATAAAATAAAAAATAAAGTTATTATATGTTATAATATTTAATTAAATTGCTAAAAAATATATTTTAATTAATAATTTAATGCATACTAACACTATATTATGCAAAATAATAATAATAATAATAATAATAAAGCAATTAGTTGAAATTAAAAGAAAATTGATTTTTACTTTTTTAGGATTAAGGATAGTTTTGGAATATTATTAATTTATTTGAGACAATCTTGGAATAAAAAAAATTTAGCAACAATCCCTCATTGATCAAAATCAATGAATTTTGAATTTTCCCAATCAAATCTTTCAAAAATGAAGGATTTTGGTGGATAAGGGATTTTCCAAAATTCATGGATTTTGACATTTTCTAAGTAGTCAAACGGTGGATTTATCAAAAATCCATATATTGTTCAAAATTCCTCATTTGAAATCCCCCAATCCAAACATAGACTAAGAGAAATGAAGAAAAGGATGAAAAAGGATACAAAAATACTCAGTCATCTACAAATAAAAAAGCAGACAAATGATAGAATAGTCACCCAAATATGACATAATTGAAGCAATAATACCTTATTGCGGACCAGGTTGCCAATCTTGATGATGTCGCATTGCATTTCATCATTCAGAATTTTAACTGCCTGCCACATGAACAATGTCAAGCACTATGACCAAGTTGAACAACTTATATGCAATTACTGAATACAAAATCTATGAAAGACAATTAAACGTTAACAGAGGGCTGGTCCATGGGTTCATTCTGTCCAGCCTTTCAATTTTTTCTTTTTATTTCTTTTTTTTTTTCCCAGGATAGACAACAAAGACAGTTTAACCATTACTTAATTGCTAATTCGTGCTCATTGGATGCTTACAAAACCTAGAAACCATTGAATGATATTAACTTGGAACAACAATAAAGATATATGGAAGAAGTGAGCTTTTTATTCTTTGAGCTTTTGCATGTAGCCTGCATGCGCTTCGAAACAATGAAAAGTCTTTTATGGTCCTGACTGAGCCTTAACATGCCAAGACATATCTGTGAAGCAACTGCTGGCATAGTTTCGAAGAGCCAGCCAGCATAAGCAAAAGTGTTCCAGTAGTTTTTACTATTACCGGTTATATCAGGATATTAAAATTCTGAGTTAATATTAAGAATGGTAATAGGTCAATCAAATTGTAACTATTTCTAGTGATTATAACTTCCAGAAAGAACAAAAGTCAACATAATTGTAACCATTTCAGATGATTGTTACTCTTTGTGATGTAACATATATTAATAATTCAAAAAACCATTGAGGAAAATGCTAGAAGAAGAATAGCAGATGATTGTACCTGAGGTGCAGGAACACTTCTAGATAAAAGCTTGATGAGATCCCTAGCTTTCACAATTATATAAGGGTCCCTAGTTTTTCTAGTAGTTGAAACTGTCATTGACCCCTCAACCTGGCCAGCAGCAAGCAAGCAATAAAATATAAACCCAGTCAGAAAAACATGGCGAGGTGTGAATATATAAGTAAAACCTTGAGAAAACAAGAAAAGCTGGGAATCTTAATCTATTGTCAGCATCAAAATTTACTGAATATGGAAACTAAATTTTTTATATTCTAAACCATCCACTTGATTTGCAATGAAATAAAAACAATAGAAATGAAAAAGAATAAAAAGATGAAAGCTCTAACAAGATTGTTACTACTTTAAACCATACAAGACCAGATGCAAAGTAATATGTTATAGAATCAGGAAATTATATAGTTTAGCAAGAAGCCAAGAACAAAAACGCATAACTACTTCTAAGCATAGTTTGTTAATAAATAAATGCTATATAATTGTTAAAGTATTCCCCCTGCTGGTTTAGCTACCAGTACCTGCTATAATCCAACAATAAGGGGCCTAAAGAAGTTTATGAACTCTAGACATAATACTAAAAGCCTAATGAGTTCATGCCACAGGCCCTCAAAATAATTTAAAAAAAAGAAATGCTGCAACTTTATTATAGAGTATGTTATTACAAAAAGTTGGTTATGACAGATTCCTACGAGAGAACCGAAGAACTGGGTAAGGATCTCACTCATTGCTAAAGCACCCATATTTGACGCAATAATCAGAGAGCAAATAAAGCTCAATTTCCCAAAAAATCTCCAAATCCACTTCTGAATAAGTTCTTTATACCCTAAAAAAACAAACTACCATTTCAACAAAATAACATGCAAGTAAATCCACAACATGAAGTCCAATAAGAATCAACTTCTTGCGTCTTAAATTGATTAAAAGCAAATATTTGGATGATCAGTCAGTAATTTAAGCAGCCAATGAACCTAACACCCAATAATAAACGATTAGAAACTTACCAGGTTCAGCTCACATGCAATACCTAGCCCTTTCAAAGCAGATTTTACCATTGGCCACACTTCTTGCAAATATTTTTCTGAAAACGGAACAGGAAAGCACGTGAATGGGAATTGCATAACACTTCTATATTAAGGTTGAACTACAATATAACGATTAAGATTCAAACAGAGACCTCTGTACTGAGGGAAGAGAGTGGAGAAGGAGCTAACTTCAAGCATGCCTCCTTCGTTCCAAGAAGGTTCGAATTTTTCAATCTTCCAATGATCAATGTTTGGGTCCTCGTCCCATGGCTTCGGCTTGTCGTGCTTTCCTTTGTGCTTCTGCTTTTTCGTAGCCTCAATTTCCCCATTCTGTGCTTCCATGCTTCGTATTCTCCAGTTATATCGATTTCTCCTCTATCACAGTATTACCGACACCGCATGCAAAAAACCCTAGGAAGACGACGACCGCAACACAGGTTTAAACCTAAAGCTGAACTGTGGAAGAGGGAGGGAGAATAGTACGGCTGTACGAGGTTAACGGCCCAGAAATGAAAATTGATTTGGGCTTGCCCTGGCTTGAAATGCTAGGAATATAAGGTCCACTGAGCCCGATTTTATTAGAATAGTTCGGCTCATTTTTATATAAGCGGGCTCGAATGGGCTTAAATAAGGTAAAAATTTTAGGCCCAGGTGAATGGGCCGTGTCAGGTCTAGAGATTAAACGCAATTCACGCGGGTCGTCACCAGGGAAAAAGGACTCGTCGCGATTTAAAGATTGAACCGCTCAAGAACATCTGGTTCGACAAATTTTGAGCATCGTCTTTGCTCGTTTTATTCTGTTTCAACGGATGATAGAGAAAAATTATCTCTTTGATCATGGAACGCAGAGAAAATCAATCTCCTCAAGGTTCGGTCCTTATGCTGATCTTTTGCCTCTTTTTTTTCTTTTTCTTACAATCTATATCTTCAAAAATCGCAGACGAAACGGCTCGGATATTGCTAGAATTTTTAGAGGTAGCAATTACATCAATAGTTTTCCTTAAAGGAGTATATCCCAGTGGTGCATTTGAAAGGAGGAGGTATCTGAATGTAGTAGTGCAGAGAGCTAAGCACCCAGAGCTCAGAGATTATATTCACTCCGCTGTTACTGGGCTTCTTCCTTTCATGAAAAAGGTTGCACTTTTCTTTCACTTTCTTCATCGAAATCTGGTTAGAAAAACTATTTGTTGATTGATTTGAAGCGGAAACAGGATTTGTTTTCTCATTTCTGTTTGTGGAAATGTAGATTCTGAGCATCCTAATCTTATTGGATCAAATCGTTCGGACAATTTTTTTAGGGCAAACGGAGCCTTTCTCCTTGCTGTAACAGTTTTTTTGTTTTAAGAGAATTGTGTGGTATTTGGACCTCAAATAGAGAAAGGAAATCAGTAAAAATAAGGATTATAGTTTTCCCTCGAAACCAAAATCATTAATTTGGTGGGAAAGAGGAGAAATCGGAATTCTTTTCTTCCCTCTGGCTCCATTTTATTAACCAAAGAAGCTGAACTAGAACGCCAGGCCAGTGTAGATTCTGCTGTGTATTATGTGAAGCCATTGTAGATTTGTTCAAACTAGAATCCTCACCAGAGATTTTATAATCTTTTTTTTTAATTTATTCATGTGCAATTAAATTTTTTGTGAAACAAAAATAGGGAGTGGTTGAAAGAGTGGCACTTGTCTTTTTTGACACTGATAACATCCCAGTGGAGAGGTTCATTTTCAAGCTCAATGTGAACCAGTCTTACAGCTCGAAAGTGGAAGAAAGTCGCCTGGAATTCTCTCTTAGATCATTTTTAATGAAACTTTCTGTCTCAGGGCCTCTAACCAAGGTTCTCCCACGAGGTAAGAAACGAATGTGACATGAATTAAACATAGTTTTGCTTTTAGTTGGTCTGAATTACTTCATAATTATGCTTTTGAGTTACTGTTTATGCTTAATGTTATGAATATTTATTACCTTTAGTTGTTATAAATCATGAAAGGTCTGTAATCTTCTCGCTTTTACCAGATTGCAGGTGGGAGATAACAGCCTACTTTCGTTCCATTCCTCAGATTAGTGCAAACAAGGATGCAGAGTTATGGATCCCAACAGACACAAAACAATGGCAACAACCTCCTTTAATAACCCCAATCAAGTCAATGAGTAGTGAGCCTTTCTGTGTGCAGTTATATTTGGAACATCCTAGTCTATCTGAACCTAAACCTGAAGAGAAGAATACCTAGGCTTCTGACAGAGATGTAGAATTTAGCTGGAACCTGTAAGCTCACAACTTTTTGCTTTTTATTTTGTTATACTGAATGAGTATGTTTCCAAGTATTTCATCGTAATATTTGCATAAGGTGCATTGAACAGGCTCTACTAGGAAGCTGAAGGCAACCACATGGAATAAGTCTTAACACTCTATTAGAATCCATAATGTGATTGTACACAATTTATTAAAAAGTATATACTGCTTATTGTGCTATATGCTATTTTCTCAATTTGGGTCTTGATAATGATCTCTGTTTACATTGGATTGTTTGCACAGGTTTTTAATCAGGTTGGTGGAAGAAACATTTAAGGTTGCAAGAAAATTCGGAAAAACCGAAGGAATACACAACAGATTTGATGATGTGAAGATTATAGATTGTGTTTGAAGGAGAATCGTGAGCACTATTCCAATTCAGAACTAATTGGAAGCAATTTGCATTGCAGGGAACTGCAAGTATTGTAATTCTCGCTCTCTATATGGTATAATATTTGACAACAATGCAGTAAAATGCTTCTCTCACTGCAAAAACCTTCCTGGTTTGCAAGAGTCAGGGTATCCATTTATCATATGCAACCCTTGAGGTGAATTTCACTTACGGTTCTCCAATTATATAACTCGTAATAGTTCAGAACCTGAAAGATTATTTGAAATACAAAAATACTCAAATTATATAAATTGTAACAATTCAGTATCTCAAATATTATTTGTAATACAAAAGTATCACAATCATGTAAATTGTAACAACTTAATATTTCAAAAAATGCTTCAATTTTTATTTTGTAACTACATAGTGCTTCTGTCTTTTACTGTGCCTCTCTTGAAATGTTCACATCAAATAAATTTTAATAAAAATAAAATTAACTACAATATTTACATCAGATAAATTTCAATTTTATTAACTGAGTATTATAATTAATTGCTTTTGTTAAATTTTATCTGGATATTTCATGTCATATTTCTATTAGAGAGACTAAGAATGTGATTACGAGTGCTATTGAGTGTTCAAAAAGCAGGTTTTGAATTTTTTGATTTAATTGATTAATTTTTTTAATTGACTAAACAAGCCTTAATAATTGAAGACAGAAGTATTATTTAGTTACAAAATAAAAATTGAGATATTTTTGTGTTACAAATAATTTTTAAGATACTGAGTTGTTACAATTTATATAATTGGGGTATCTTTGTGTTACAAATAATATTTGAATTACTGTGTTGTTATAATTTATATAATTAAGGTACCTTTATATTACAAATAAGTTTTAGAATACTGAATTGTTACAATTTACATAATTAAAATACCGTTGGCAAAATCCACTTGCAACCTTTGTTTGCAAAGTTCATTCCTTTTCTTTTTCCTCTGAAAACTCGAGGAATTATGAAATTTTCAATTTTGGAAATTGCAAATGATAGAATTGCAAATTTTATATCAATTTATATTTATATCTATATTTGGTAAACTAGCTGATAATCTAGTAATAGTTGATAATTTATTAGCAAAAAATCTAATAATTGATTGAATTTAAAGTGTTTGATAAAATTAGCTAAAAAAATAGCTAAAAATTATAAAATGACATAATAATAATAATCTAATTTTATATTTAAAAAATTGTAGAATTATGATTATTTATATTGTGACATATAATTAAAAAACAAACTAATTGATAATCATTAATTGTATACATTAATTGATGAGAGTTGGATAATCAAACTAAATAATAGTGAAAAATAACAAAATGTTTAAAGCCTAGAGTTTTTAGGTGAAAAATAAAAATAATTTCATTAAGCAAAAAAAATGAGAATATAATAAGGAAAAATATATAATAATCTACTAAATTATTTTTGAATGATAGTAAAAGTAATTTATTTTTAGAAAATTGTAATTTAATTTTTTTTAAAAATAATCAACTTTACCAAATACAAATTATTAGTCAAATAGCTTAAAATTCTAATCAAATTATATTATAATTATATTATATTTACCAAATCGTGGCTAAGTATTGAGACAAAACTTTGATATGCAATATAATTATAATTTATCTATATAGCATTAAAATGGAAAACTTATTTTTGATTAAAAAAGAGGAAATTTATCAATTAAATATAAATCGATTTCTTAAATATATAATTTTAATAGCTATAAAAGAAAAAATATTTTCTTTTTTTTCCTCTTTTCTTTCATCTGAATCCCAGACGCTCCCACCCACGTGACCCATCCCTCTGTTTTCTTCTTACTCTTCTATTCCCTTTTCTTCTCTGCCATATGCCTATTCGACATAGTGCTTCTTCCGCTGCCGGAGTTACACTTTTCGACGACATTGCGGTGATATTTCGAGTCATCCGGTGATTATTGTAGTAACGTGTCACCACGATCTGGAAGGTATAACCTCGTCGCACTTTGTGTTTGCCTTTTCGGATGCTATTATCTCTAAAAAAAATTGTATTATTCATTTTCATTAGGTTCTAGTTCCTCTTAGGCGAACATAACATTTCATATAATTATTGTATTTTTGTTTTGTTTGAATGAGTAGAGTGTAATTAACTCACCTGATTTTTTTTCCTTTGAACTCCTATGATTTCCAGAGTCTTTTTTGGGTTTTATACTTTTGATTTTTGTTTCTCTGGCAGATTCTTAGTATGAAACAGTGCCAACGGAAGCTTGCAAATTGACAGTAGCTTCATAATTTTCTTTTCATGTCAATTTTGAAGCTCTCCACATCAGGTGAAAGCTTTATCGTTCATTCTAAATGAGTTTGCTGCTTGCTATTGATCTACACCTGTGACCTGTCTAGCAGCTTGCTTCAGCTGGTTAGCTCTTCAGGTGCTTTACTG
Organism: Balakata baccata; assembly: GCA_949630135.1. NCBI lineage: Eukaryota > Viridiplantae > Streptophyta > Magnoliopsida > Malpighiales > Euphorbiaceae > Balakata > Balakata baccata. The sequence goes on from CATIWF010085319.1 coordinate 12,463, forward strand.
TTCATTTCCGACCAACCTAGCTTTAATGTAGTATAGAATAGTTGTCGAAGCTTCGATTTTTAAGTGAAATTAGGGTAAATTCAAGAAAAATTTTTCAGCAACCTAGAAGTTCAGGATTCATCATAGGTGGTTTGATCACTGAATAGTTGTCTTCCAGGGGAGAACTCATCACTTTGCTTTTGCACTCTAACTGTTTGATGATCTGTCTTAAAGGACATGTTTTCTTTCTCTCTTCGCTTTCACACTCTAATTGTTTGATTTTTCTCTTTACCTTGTCTCAGGGAGACCTATTTTATTCACTCCAAATGCATAGAAAATCCATATGTTATTGCTTGCACCAGTATCTTAAATCCTGTTCTTTACATGGAAAAAGTGCCTGTGCATTCCATTCTCCTATTTGTTGTCAAAAATTAAGTGCTATGTGGGTTCCAATGAAGCAAATATCAAGTGGAGGAAGAAGGCCCAAGAAGAAGATATATCACAGAGTCCATGAACTTGACAGAGTCATGGACTTAAGGAAAAAGCCATCTCTTATCTTACATCTTAAATCCATAATAGAATCACAAAAGCAACAATGCCTTCTCCTCCGAGATCTCGAGAAGGAAGTTGGATTTGTTAAGAAATGGAACTTAATGGCTGTCATTGAGAAGTATCCTTCAATATTTCACATTGGTGGTGGCAGTGGTAGAGCACTCCCTTTTGTTACACTCACTGAGAAGGCTAAGAAGATTGCCAGCAAGGAAGCTGAAGCTGGGAACTTAATGGAACCTATTCTAGCTAAGAACTTGAGAAAATTGTTAATGATGTCAGTTGATTGTAGGGTGCCATTAGAAAAGATTGAACTCATTGAAAATGAATTGGGTTTGCCTCGAGATTTCAAGAACTCAGTGATTCCAAAATACCCAGATTTTTTTTCACTGAAAGATGTCAATGGGAAAGCTTATGTTCAATTGGAGAATTGGGATTCCTCTTTAGCAGTCACTGCTCGCGAGGAAAGATTATCACTTGAAGGAGTATCCGCCTCCAATCCTCCTAGAAAGAAGGTTAGAATATCAAAAGATGGTAACTTCTTGGGTCCATTTGCCTTTAAAATGTGTTTCGCAGCTGGTTTTAGGCCAAATGCGAGTTTTCTTGAGGAACTAGAGAGGTGGCAGAGGATGGAATTCCCTTCTCCATACTTGAATGCTAGAAGATTTGATGCTGCTGATCCAAAGGCGAGAAAACGTGTAGTGGCAGTGCTTCATGAGCTACTAAGCTTGACTATGGAAAAGAGGATGACATCTATGCAATTGGATGCATTTCATTCTGAGTATTTGCTGCCATCTAGATTGTTGCTGTGTTTGATAAAGCATCATGGTATATTTTACATCACCAACAAAGGTACAAAGAGTACTGTCTTCCTTAAGGAAGCCTATGAGGGTTCATCATTGATTGATAAATGCCCTCTGTTGTTGTTTAATGATAAGTTTGTAGCACTTACTGGTCGTAAAGAGGATAACTTGTGTAATGATATGCACTTTTGATAGTTCTTCCTTTGATTTTAATTTTTAGTTCTAGCTACTTACCCACACTAAGTCCATTATAGACCAATCCAATCATATTATGTAATATAGTTGGATTGGTCTGAAAATCTGTTCTGATCCTAATAGAAAATGCAATCAAAGCCCCTTTTATAGATGACTTTTGAGTATTCAAGAAATTACGATTTAGAATTGTAGAATTGAAGAGGACAAATTACTAATGGAAAAAAATTATTGGTGCAGTCTCTCATTTTATTCAAATAAAGTTAAAGAATTTATAGATATCACATCTCTCAATCTCATGGGTTGTCAACATTTTAACATGGCCTCTCCAGCTCTCCTTTTGTCTGGTGGTTAAGTGTAGTTTGTAATGGCTTCACATGCATCTTATTTGGCAGGTATTTGATAGTTAGTTTGGGAGTGGATCCAATGCATTATGCATACTTCCATTTTCTCCTCCAAGCCATCTTATGCTTGACGGGGTAAGGTGGTCTTACAGGTTTTATACCCATATAAAGTATTCTCAATTGCTTTTATAACACCAGCAACATGACATTTGAATGTATAAAAAAGTTGATCTGTTTATTATTAATGAAGAACATGTCTTGGGGAAAATAGGTGTAGAAATATTTAAACTGGAGTTATTAAGAAAACTTGCAGAGTTATTAATCAATTGAGCCATAAGTGGTTCACATTCTTGAAGTCCAATTAATAACTCAATTTTTTTTTCCTTGACAGTACTCAATTAGAAACTTTAAGGAAAAAAAAAAAGAGAAAATAAATATTGTATATATGTAATAAAATATAACTAAATTAACTTTGAAGATTCTTCTAGCCTGAAAAATCCATGCATCTTCCTGTTTTTAAAATAACAGAGAGTCCATTTCTGCAATCTAAAAGCTTCGGCACATTGTCATGCAGTGTTGATGATTATAGTATTGACTCTAATATCGAATTTAAGATTAAAAACAATAGCCATAATTTCAAAATAGAAAATTTGACATGATTAGTTGTTCTTATTTGCTAATAATTATAAACAAGAAGAAAAATCCCAAATAGAATAGTTGAGCTATACATGTGTCATGAATCATGATTGTTGTTCTTAAAGTCGTTTAACGTTTGATTACTTTCACTCCTTTTAAATTCATTTACAATCATCTTTTCTAGCAATCTACTTAAATAGACTGAATATAATTAATGGGATATTATTATCAACAGTGATATATATACATATACAGATAATTAAAATATCCAAAGTAAGATTGGGATTGAGTTGATATATCCTAAGATATCTATCATCGAACAGTAGTATAGTTGAAGAAATTATTGATGGTGTTGTGTCTGTCGCACCGACACACAATGACAATGCTGTGTATGATCTTTCAGACCCATCTTTATTATCTGTACATTTCCCATTTGTTCTCATTATTTTGCATTATCAAAATATTGCCACCCATCTTCTGTTGCTTTCATGGTCAAGTACTCAAATTTTCTTAACTATTACATCTTTCCAGTGCTTCACATGCATGGAAGAAGAAGGAGAAGAAGAAGAAGAAGGTGGGGGAAATGACAAAAGGTGGTGGGGACGGATAACAGGCTGGTGCACCTTCTCATTATACACTAGAAAAGTCCTTTCACTGAACAAATTAAGTCCCATTCATTTATTAACTGGGCAAATAGATAATCAGTTCGTGGTGGAGCCCTTTTTCAGGCCCAATCATTTTACTCAGATCTGTCTGGTTCTATCATGTGGCCCATTTCTTTCTGGGTCTTAAATGTTTATTTATTTTTATATTCTTTTACTAAAAAAAAAAATATTAATTCACACCCACCACCCAAATAATAATAATAATAATAACCACAATTCTAATATCAAAACAAATTCAAGTGATAGAAATTGTAATTGTTATTAATAATTTTTTGAACGAATTTTAATAGTGGTTTAGATTTTATTTCAAATATATGTGTACATATTTTGTTGGGTTAGAGTATCAAAGTTTGTGGAAAATTCTACTGGAAGACAGAGAAACTGAAATGACATCTCCTAAATGTATCTTGTGGTAATGTCAATTGAAAGCAATGGCATCTGCTGCTCTAATGGGTACAAAATATCCCAAATCTTCAAGTTGTCAAAAAAATACAAAGTCATAAAGGAAAGAGCATTCATATTTCCAAGCACTGTAACCCACCCATAATGTGTGTGTGTATATATATATCTTTTAGATTTGCGATTGATCCTCCATTAATAGTTGAAAAATCAAAAGGATTAGACACACCAATAGAGGTGTTAGTCTAGTTCTGGTCATTTGAAAATATAAAACAAGAAAAATAATACCCTCATATAGTATTAAATATTATTTATTTGTATTCTCAGTGTGTGAGATGGGATAGTAATATATTATCTTTTAATTAAAAGTTTTAATTTCTAGTTATGTGAAATATTTTAAAATTTGAGAGAAAACGATTTATTCTCAGTTTGTCCGGCACCAACACATACTACTCTAGATTGCTGAAAAAAAACAGTATTGATTATATATAAATTAACAAGTAAACAAATTTAGGTGCAATATTATTTTTTTTTTTTGTACTAAAGGGTCTTGCAGATTACACAATATGAGGTAGTCAATTTCTTATACTTACCATTAAAGCAAAATTATATCTAGTGCGAAGAAAATAATTTAAATTCAAAATCTTATTCTTTCAAGAATAAATGTTCTATCACTTGAGCTAGACCTCAAAATGTAACAAATTAATTATCATCCATTATTGGTAGGCCCAATTAATATTGTATCATTGGTAGACAAATTAATAAGTAAACAGGATCTAAATTTGAAGGGACAAAATTGTTGATGGTCCATTATTAGTAGGCCCAGTCTCTCCCCATATATGAGCAAATGGGTTGTTGATAGCGCAATAATATTGCATTCCATAGTGGCAAATATTTCCAAAATATTTCATCAAATTTTATTTGGTCCAATGTGTGGATTCTTTGCAATGTCGCCTTTCAAGTTTCAATTCCCATTCTTAAGATTAATTCTAATGTCATTTTCACTGTGCGAATATGAAAACTTTCAAAAAGGTGGAAATTAGGGCAAACAAGTGCATTTATAACATAGTACGAATAAAATATATAACTTTGTTCATGATAGGTATGATTTCTTTTCTTTAGAATCACTTTTTTATAATTATCTTAATTACCCATTACTTAGTCCAATCAAACATCTCCTCATCCTATCCATCCACATGGAAAATCCAATTGAATTGCTAGCCTAGTTATCATGTTTTCTCACTTTCCCTCTCCTAAGCTACATGGATGTGTTTTAGTGGGTAGCTTGTGCAGTAGTGCCCAATGTAGACAAGAAGGAACTATAGGCAGCACTTTAGAGAAAGTGCTGCCTATACTGAATATATAAGAGAGAACCTAAAAAAAAAAAGAAGAAAAAAGAAAGCAATGATGATTTAACCAAAGATAGGGGGAGAGAGTTGGGCTAGCAACCACAATCTTCAAGAACCCTTAATGGGATGAGTGAGACTTGATAGTCACAGAACATGGATATATTGGGTCTAGTGGGGGAATATGATGTTTACGCTTGCACAGAAAATCTGTCAATCTTAGAAAAAATAATAAAAGAAAAATATTTTTTTTTTCTGAATTACCCTTCTTTTTTTTTAATAAAGGGGGAATTTTTTTTTCTTTAATGTTTTGTTCCATAGTGACAGCGAGTGGGGTATAGTTTTTTAGGATTCAAAATTGCAATAAATAATGTTTATATCTTTAGCATTACTCCACCCATCACTCACACCAAATCCATCCATGTAAAGTAAGACTCATGGCAGGAAGTCATTGAAATTCCCACATAAAGGAGAAATATTTATATTGTAAGATATGATTTTGTAGAAGAAATAATGGGATTTATGCCTTCTTTCCTTTTGGGTTTGTGGATTCTTATCTTAATCCACCATTCAAAATGAAAATTATATTGCCCATTACCATCCCTTATCATAATAGAACGAGAATTTGCAGAATAAGATCATCAAAAGGCTTTGCCAATTAATTTAATTAGATGTATACAAACCCCAATTAAAATATTGTTCAAATGTTATCATTTCTTTTTGTCCACCCGATACAAGACTTTCTTTTTCCCTGTATTGGGGAAAGAAGGACATCTGAATTAGCTGAGGTAGTATAGCGGCCCTCTACAACAAGAACGGCTCTGCCGTAAGGAATGGGATGTCGACACTTAGATAGAGATCTTGTTATAAACACGAGAAGTACACGAGAAATGTTGAGTTGGGGTACAAAAAAAAGGTTAAACTTAGGTTGACGGTGGAACCCATCTTCTTAGGAAAAGAATAGGGTGGGAGAGATATAAGTATAGTTTGTCATAGCATTATTTGTCTTCGAAGCTGTCTTATTCTAGCCATGGCATTAATCGGGGGCCTTCCGTTTCAATGTGCCATACCTCTCGGCCTTGTTAGAGCAAGACGTGAGGGTTAGCTAAGCTCTAGTCGATTAGGGAATGAGCCCTTTAGGGATTACACTTTCGCAATGAAACAAGAACCTTTCTCGTCTATGACCAACTCTCCCCATTCATGTTTTGCTTGTCAAAATGCCCCTTCCTTCTGGTGCTTACTTGCCCAGCTTTATTCTAGCCAAACGAGAGCCAAAATTTATCCATGCACGTGTCCTTGACCTAAATAAATGGGCAGGGAATAGAGGTACACCATTAGTGGTTGCTTGTTAATGCCATCTTACGCTTTTTCCCTCATAGAGTAAAAGGGTGAGAACCCCTTTATGGGTTGGCCGGATATAGAAATCATTACTAGCGGAGATAGGTGAACTCTCTAAATGCTTTCCTCCCTCAACTATATATTCAAATTTGAAATCTAATAGATATGAATATCAAATCAATACCACTAAACTAACAGTTCAATTACCATTTCTGTCAATTTTTTTACATCATTATATATGTTGTATATTTCTTACTTAGTGTTTTATTTGATTTAGGGTTTTTTTAGGGTTAGAAATCCACTTGATAAGAAATGTCACTTTGGGGCCATCAAAGTCTTTTACAGTTCAATTTATTAGGTGGCTTGGGATATGGGCATAACACATAAGTGGGCCTTTCAGGTAAAAAGAAGTGCATTGAGGAAAAAAACAAAGAAAAGAATAGAAAGGCAACAAAAACAAAATCAAGAAGATGATGATGATGATGATGTAGAACATGAAAGAGCCTATTTCACAAAGAAAGGAAGTTAGGGTCGGCATCATGGCCCCCATGCCCTGCCTCTTTGATTGGATCCATCTATATTCCTATTCTATGCTTTGTACCGCCCCATCTTAACTTTAGGTCAGCAACCCCACCTCAACTACAACATGGAATATGGTTTTATATAAACCTAAGTGGACAGCTTATGTACATTTCCACGTCCTTTACAATTTACATTAATTTTTTTATTTTTTAAATAGAATATAAAAATTAGTCTAATTAATTCAAAATGTAATAAATAAAAATCCGAAAAGTGATAAAGTTTTTTTTTTCAAAAATTTTAAAGTAACTACATATCTAGATTTAAATTTAAAATTTTTAATTAACGGAAAAAATTTCATATCAATTTATCACACTCTTTTAGATACAAATGTAACCTAATTAGTGGATGATTTTGAAAGTTTTCACAGTATTATAGGTTCGAACCCCATCACCATTTTTTCAGTAAAAGTAGGAAAAAAAATTGAATTTAATAAAAAAAACACAGTTAATTCCATATAATTCGATGAAAATTAAAAATTCAATTGAAATATAATTCAGGCATTAATTGTCTAGCTAGTCCGAATTTAACAGGAATACTTGACACCCTTAACCAGAAAAAAGACAACAAAAGAAGTGCATATATAAGTAAGAAGAAACGCAGAAGGCAGATAATTAAAATTTGGCATAGGGTGAAGTGTCATTTTCCTCTAGTCGGCATATGGTTGGCTTTGTGCGTAGTGTGTACGTGACCATGAACTCTAGCTAAGCATTTAATTTTTATCAATTTATGTAGTAGTAGTAGTGGTGGGAAAGATGAATAAAGAAGTTAAAGAAAAGAATATTATGACCCACATGAAATGGATTTTGTGATTCTTTAGTGAAATGGGACCAAATGTCTAAATATTTTAATTTATTTACTTTATTCACGAGAGACATGGGATTGTGTGGTTTTATGTCTTGGTTTGGTTGCCATTCCACATCTGCATTTATTATATTTTTAGAAAAAATTTGCTTATCTATATTTAGGAATCAACTTAGTAATAAACTTAGATGTAAAGATTTTTTTTTTTAAAATCAAAGTATTATTAATCAATAAAAATATAAATTTTATATTAATCAATAGGTGGATTATCGAGTTCAAATTTATTCGTCTTCATTCACTTACTGATATTAGAGAGATAAACTTCTCAAGGACAAAAAAAAATATAAATTTTATTTAACAAATTTTTATTTTTTTCCTTTGGTTTAAGAAATTTTTTGGTATATGCTTATTAAATAGTTTGAGTTGAGGTCTTTGAGGATTCCAATGTACAATGCACCACTTAACCAAACACACAATTATTATATGTGCCCATTTTTTAAAGTACTAATTAGTACTTAATAATACCTTTGACAATCCCAATTATCTCCTAAGATTTGATCTTTTTTTATTAGTAAGATGTAATCTAGTTAAAAATAATTAAAAATGTTGCACCGTCACCGTCCATTAAATATAATGACCTTATAATATGGGACCCATATATGTATCTTGAAAACATGGGACCCATATTCTAATTGTGCACTAAAGGGTTTCATTATTCTTAATTGGGGTAATCCCACATAGAATTAGATAATTAAACTACTCAATCATTACTAATATATGACTCTTTTAATTACAATAATTAATCCCTACCCAAAAAAAATTGCCCTTTGGTTGGATTAAATTGAAAACTAATTCAATTATGAGATTAAGCCAAATGTATAATAATGCTAAGGTCAAAACTGATAGCCTACAATAACAAAGATAGAGCTCCCTTAAAGCCAAGGTTAGCCATTAATTAATTTAAAGACTATGATCATTCTTGATGTGAACAAGCGAACCAATAGTTTGAAAATGACACCAATATTAGTTTTCATTTTAAAATAAAGTTTATACGAACTTGATTTTGTCTAAATCAAATGTTTAATAATATCATTTGACATAAGAAAATATATATATATATATATATATCAAAGATTGGAAAAAATCAATAAAAAAAAAAGTAAGAAAGAAGTTAATTAATTAGACCTTGATTGACGTAATGTATTTGATTTGATTTAATTTTTTAGGTTTGATTAATCAATTAGGAATTTACCGATTTAATTGTTTTCATATGGATAATTAGCATTTCAATGACATTTTGGACTATTAGGGGAATCAGAAATGTACACGCAATTCGATTTGATAATGAATAGCCTTCTAGCCGCCCGGTGAGCACAAACTAAAAGAATGCCGTGTGCTCGCTAGTCGCCACAGATAGCGGCATACGCCTATTTTTGGATCAATGTATACCCAATTATTAATTGAATAAATCTCGAAAAGATAATAATTATTAACCATCATTAATAATAATTTTTATTTCAGTAATGATGAATTAGAGTAAATGAGAAATATTATTAATTAAGTATATTTTAAGAAAATAATTTGTGGAAAAAATAAATAAATAAATAGCTGTAGAAATTATTTAAAAGAAAAATGCCTTTATTGCGTTTATGAATGGTCGGCTTGTCAGATGTCATTTGAATAATTATTCTTATTTTTTTTATTGTACGGAATGAATTTTATTGATAATATTTTAATTATAAAAATTTTAATAATTTAGAATTTTATAAATTATTTATAATATAAAATTATTTTAATTTTTATTTTATAATTAAAATAATTTTTTAAAAATTAAATTATTTGAATTTATATAATTGATGTATACATTCATAATTATATGCGGTAGTTCCAGAAAGAAGAATGCAAGAGAAAATGAGAAATGTCTACAAAGAGAAAACTGGAATTCAATTAAAAAAAATAAAATTGCAAATCTGCCGAAAATTAAATTAAATTAAATTGCAATGATAACAACTCCACCTCAAACCTATCCCTACTAGTGGCCATTATGATGTTTCAAGCTTCCAAATTCGAAATATTTTATATATAAAGCAAAAAAGAAGCCACACAAAGTATATTTCGTTCTCCCCTGCTTTAATTAGATTCCTAGGCGAAAGGACCTTTCATAATTGTTAAGTCCGTCAGAAAAAAAAAAAAAAAAAATCTTTAATCCATTTTTTAATTATTCATTTTGATTTGATTTTATAAAATTGAATTATTTTTTAATGAAAATGCTTAACTAATTTCAAATTAATAACTCAATATAAATGAATTTCATGAATAAATTTTTAATACACAGAACTATTATAGTTAAATAAGTAAATTCATAAAATTTAAAATATATTAAAAAATCATTATCGGTCAACAGGCAAAGTCCATAAGAAATAAAATAATTATGTAATTAATAAGCAAATTATGGAAAACAAAAAAAAAAACAAATCAGATTCACGTGCTGTGGAGGGCATGCCGGTCATAAAGGGACAGATGGTCCTGGGGCTGAATGGGGCCCACAAGTGGACCTGAAGGATCCTACAAACAAAATCTCCTATTATTTTTGTGTTGTCCTTCCTACTTTCTCCTTATTAAATGCTAACTTTGTATTGTTGTGTGTGTTTTACGTGGGACCCACTTTTTTAAAAACACTTTTCTTTTCTTTGGTCTTTTAAAAAATTTAATTTCAATTTAATGGCCCTTTTTCTTTTTCTTTGAAAAATAATTTATTTTTATTGTTATTATTAGTTGGACTTTTTTCGCAGGTTGAAACGCTCAGAGTGCCTGCCCATTGAAGATCACTCGCAAACAACTTGTACACAATTCTTAATTATGCTCTTAGTTGTAGGATTATGATTATCCCATTTGTTTTTATATAAAAGAGTCAAAATATATAATCCAATAGTGAATATATAAAAATAAATAGAAAGGATTATATAGTGAATTAGCGAGCATAAATAACTAGGAAAATAAAACTAAACCTTGTAGGTATTGATAGATAAAGCCAAAAAAAAAAACAAAAAAAGAAATTAAATAAAAGTAGACACGAATCATGCTTATCACACGGGCATTAAAGTCTCATTTTCAGTAGATGGCAACCCAAAAGTTGCCCAACATTTGTCTTAGGCTATCAGCCGTTGGAAAGTAGAAATTTCCCAATCAAACACGCATCATTTCTTAAGGAAAAATGTCATATTATGGTTTATGGGCTATGGGTCCCTTTTTCAGAATATAATTTATCTATTCTCACTCAGTATCAATCGTTGATAATGCCTAACAATTCCCAGAAAATTCTCTTATTATATTGTGTTATTTGAAAATTCCATTGATATTATTATTTATAGTTTGTGGATATTATAAGTTTAAAACTGATAAAAATTATTATTAACTATTTAGGAAAGGCAATAGTGTGGTGGTACTTTTTCTTAAGAGTCACTATTGACAATGACAAAAGAGGCCGAGCAAAAGTAACGTGCATAGGATGGGGGCCTCGTTCAATTCAACCACCCATCCACCACCACCACCGCCTCGTCCGCCTCGCTTTTCTCAACAGACTTACACGCCAACCTGAGCCACCCGTTGAAGATATCGTCATCATCATATTGTGATATTTTTCTTCTTTTTTCCTTTTATCATTTTCGTTCACAGCCAAAGAAAAAGAAAGCTAACAAAAAAAAAAAAAAAAATTGACAACGGCATCGTCTAGAATACGCCAACCATGCTATGATGCACAAGATACGCTACTGCCACATTCACCTCTCCCCCCTCCCCTACCTTTCTTTCGTCCTTTTAGGTCTTATCTATTTTACCTTTTCTTGCCTCTTTTGGCGGGTTCTTCAACTACCCATTCTCGCCCAATTTCACAATATTTACCAACATTAATCATCTTATATCCATCCTACATTCAAAATAATTTTCAATCTGCTTTAGATTAATACTAAATTCCAAACTGAGTCTGACAAAAAATTATAAATAAATATTTGGATGAAAATAAATTTTAATGATAAAATATCTTATTAATATTTTTATAAATTTAAAATTACGTAAATAAATATTATTAAAAAAAGAAAGAAAGAAACGAAAGAAGGGATATTGGAAATCTTGAACAACATAACAAACAAGAAGGAAAAGCACATTTTTTGCAGACCTCGTTTTGCGCCAAATGCAACCTACTATGAAAACTATGATGAATGAGCGCATCGTCAGAAAATAATAGTATTATTATGTTTAATAATAAAATTAAAATCGTGCGTTGTTTGTTTGGGTGTGCGCACGATAGAGAGTGCGTGTGTTCAGTGCCACTACTGCCCACTGCACAATAAAAGCGACATTTGCGCGCGTCCTCCGTGTCAGCTTTTGCCTCACACCTGTCGCTTTCTACTGGTCGTTGACTCCACGCGTTAATTCACATCCGTGAAACTCACTCTCACATTTTCACCTATCTAGTACTGTCTATCTGTCGGGTAGATGCGTGTTCTATGAACCCGGGCCCCACTTAACCCAACTTCTCGTTTTCTCTCTTTCTCCTTCCCCTTGTTCGCTAAAATGCGCTTCCTTATCCATCGACGAGATAATTCGGAGACATTGCAGAAAGATACCATTACTCTTCAGGAGCATTGAATCTGTAATTTATGAAAGCAACTGTATAACAGAAAATTCAAAGAAAATAATGCTAAACTTGTAAATGCAATAAAAGAATCCATTCTACCTAAATTAAAGAAAGAAAGCTATGAAAATGAACAATTTTAATTTGTTCTTTTTTTCTTTTCTTTTTTAATGGTGTTTTTTGTCACTCATGACATGTTCACATGGAAACTGGCATCCTTGGTGGCTTTACAGATTGGGCAAGAATTCAGACTAGACCCACAAACAGCACACAAGCAGAGATGCCTGCACGGCAATAGCAACACACACGATTCCTCCTTCCTACAATTTTTGCACAACCTGCTTGTGTCCTTATCCGGCTCCCCGCATGCTAGCGTGTACGTCGCCGATGGGCTTTCTTCCCCACAGCCGTTACTGCCGCAGCAAGATTGTGCATCATCCATTTCTGCTGCTGCTTCATCTAATCCTGCGCCCCGAGTTCGCTCGTCCTTAACCTGCGCAGCAAGCACTTGTTCCAGATTTGTCCTCAAAGCATTGGCTGTGGCCTCGTTGGTTTGTGCCAAATCTCGCCATATTTGATTCTCTATGAATAGACTCTTGACCTTCTCTTCAAGCGCCCAATTTAATTTACCAATCTTCTCGATTTCTTCTTCCTTCGCCCTCAGCCTTCTCAGCATCCCTTCCTCTATTGCCTCTATTATCCTCCTTGATTGTTTCTTTCTCTTCTCTTCTAATTCCATCCGCACTTTCTCCATCTGCACAATATTGGCTTTCAGTCAGTACACAATCACAATGAGGTAGGTCACCATTAAAGAAACGCCAAACAGAGATTGATACGCATATACATACATGTTGAGAAACAAGGCTATCGATGTCCAATTGCTGCTGCTGGATCTGTAGAGAGAGGTCTTGGCCAAGAAAGGAGAAAGGAGAGGCAGTAGTTTTGTTGAGTTGAGGAGAGGGATACGAGAGAAGAGGATTGAAGGATGAATCTCTCGGGCGCTTCCTCGGCGCCATAGGAAGATTGTAGGTCAATCCGCTCTCTGATTTGATAGGCGTTTTCTGATTTGTCGAATCTGTGATCACGCAATTGTACATGGGATGCAGCGTGTCCGCAGTCGTAGTCCCTGATAATGGAACTCGATAACTCATCTGTGGATTGTACAAATTCGCATTCGATTCAACAGCGTTCATCATCATTTCCCTGTAAAATCCATCAACAAACAAGAAGATTAGAAATCGAATTACAGACACATGAAGAGATGAAAGAAATGATGAATAATTGTATGGTATCCAGTCTAGTACCTGTTGCCTAGGAGTTGAGGAAGGAAAAGATTGAGATGCCGGGCTTCCACAGCCATAAAAGATTAAAGAGAAAGAAGAAAATTTATGGGTGGAGATACGGTTTCTTGGTTGGGAAAATCTTGGTTTTTAGAGGAAGAAAGATGAGGAAATGAACAAAAGGGCGTGCAATAGAGGTGGCAAGGCTGTAGGGTGAGGTTTATTTAGGGTTTGGTGTAGAGAGAGAAAAAGCTTAGACAGAAAAAGAATCAACACGGTATAAATAAATAAATAAAAACTAAAATAGATATCATAATATATATAGATAGATATAACAATGAGAGAGATTTGTAACTGTTGGTTTCGGTTCTTTTGTCTATTTTAGGATTTGGTTACCAGAAAAACCCCATTCTCCTACTTGACTCACTCCGATTTTACGCATACAATTTGACTCTTGAATTCATACCATAAGTATTGAAAAAAAAAATTAGGACCCAAACTAATTTGCAAATATATTTCGAGAAATATTTATTATTTTTTCAATAATATATTCCTCTGCTAAAATTAATTTAAAAACAATATAGAAAAACTAAAAGATGCTTTCCACGCATTTGAAAAAATTAAGTTTTTTAGTAAATTTATTTTCTTCATTAATGGCAATAATACTTGGTGAAGGAGGCTGTTGGAAAATATTTTTTTTTTTTTTTTTGGGTGTTGGAGATTTTAATACAACTGACAAGCAGGAAGAGGCATCAACCGCCTAATCAAATACCGACTAGAACCAGCCACGTGGATAAGGTGGAGCCACGTTTACACATGTGGGGCAGGTTGAGAGGGACTGAGGAAGAGAAGTGGAGTGGTGGCAAGTAAAGTATCAGCGTGGCACAGATTTTGGATTTATTGTCAAGAAAAAAGGGAACTAATAAACAAGCAGCCGTTGGGAAAGGGAAGAGCGGGGAGGGTACGGTGTACCCAGTCCCAGTCAGTGTCTTCATTTGGCAGTTTCTCTCTTTAATAAATTAGTTAACTTTTCGTTTTTTTTTTCTTTTTTTTGGCTGATTTAAGACACGTTAATTCACGCTGGTCGCATGGGAAACGTTGGGCTTAGGTTATTTTTTTATTAATTTTAGGTTATGCCATTTTCCTTAGCATTTCTTCCGGACTCTTTCTTTCTTTCTATACTTATTTATCAAATAATTTCTTCACCGTTTGATCTAAATTTCTAGCCATTATCTGCTTTCTCTTATCTTAATTTCAATCATAATAATTGCAACTTTCTGCCCATTAATTACTTTTTATTATTTTTATAAATTTCCATTTTCTAGTTAATTCTATTTATATGGATACTGTTATTTTGCATGAAAAATGAATACACACAAATTTATAATTAAATTGGAAACTAAGTATAATTAAATTTTAAAGTATGATTAATGTCAAATTAATTCTTAATTATGTGAAATGACATGAATAATTTATATATATATATATATATGGATCTAAATACCCCAATGGCTATAATAATAATTCATCCTTTATTTCGTACACTTGATATCATTATATAAAATATTTATGTTAGCTTTGCAACGAAGCAAGATAGACACGATATCCATAATATTTATGCGAACTTAGTATATAAATTTTGTATTGAACATTGAAAATGATTATTCAATTATTATTTTTTTTATGTCCTAATTAATGATTCACTTGAATGCTAGTCAATCTTGAAGAAAATCTAGAACCGTAATAATGGCTGCCTGGCACCTCGAAACTTCTTATACATGGAAATTATATATATGAATTTTGTGTAATCTAATCTCTACCTTCGAAATTTGAGTCTATTTTTTACTCCCTTAATTTACCTTAGGAACATTTGTTTTCCATTCTTCAATTATCTTGCCATATTAATTAATTTTTTAATTTTTAATATGCTATTATTACTATGTTTTATTAATTATTTGGTGCAAATAAATAATATAATTTTATTTTTGATAGATATTATAAATATTAAAAAATATGTAATTTAATTCTATTTTCTATTTTTTTATTGGTGTTAAAAAAAAGCAAGTACATTTCTATATAGAATATTAATATAATTTTCTCATATAGATGATCTTTATAAATTAATCTTATCTCACACCTTATTATGTATATATAAATTAATGGGGAGCGTTCATTATTTTCTTATGTTTAAAAGAGATATTTCTCTTTTTTTTTTCTTTCTTTTTCTAATCATCATCTTTTTCTAAACAAAGAGATGTGATTTTTTGTCATTATTGACTTAAAATCACATTTTTATATTTTTTTTATTTATTTATTTTTAAAATAAATGGTTATTCTATGTAAATCTATATTTTTATTTTATTTGTCTTGTTTGTTACGATTTAGTCGTTTTGTTACGGCATTTGATTTTTCATCTTGTTATGACGTTTTATTTTTATCATCTTGTTAAGCAGTTTTTTTTATATAGGCGATTTAGATAGACAAAACATATTTGATCCAATATAAATAAAAAAATCAGATTATAATTATCAATATATTGTAAAACTAGAATCATAATTATTCCTATCACTATAATATTATCAAATTTGTAAGTTTTGAGCCGATTTATTATGTCATTAATCTGGATATTGTAAAATTTTTTTACTGTTTCATCATCTGTTG
The DNA here is from genome assembly GCA_949630135.1 of Balakata baccata. Classification (NCBI taxonomy): domain Eukaryota; kingdom Viridiplantae; phylum Streptophyta; class Magnoliopsida; order Malpighiales; family Euphorbiaceae; genus Balakata; species Balakata baccata. Next base: position 28,671 of record CATIWF010085319.1, read on the forward strand.
TTTTTAGCGAATTTATATATGTATCTATTGTAATAGTTTAAATCAATAAAATTATTTTTCTTGTAAAAAAAAGATATATATATATATATATAATGAAAATGTAACATAAAAAATAATAAATAAAAGTTAATAAGTATCTAAAATGTAAAATAATAATTAATTTGCGGTACATAATAATTACCTTAGTCCCTAAAAATCATGATAAATCGGTTAGGTAGTTCATCCCAGGCTGGATTCCCACTTTAAATTAGAGCGCCTACTTATATACAGATTACAATTTCTGTCTCAATTTCCAAATTAATATATATTGACCAAATCTGTAATCTTAATTTGGACAATTAATTAATTGCAAATTTTTACTAAAAAAAGAAGTAAGAATTACAACGTCCTCAATTTCGTAGATTATGTATGAATTTTCCGCCTGTTCAAGCTAATACCAATGGAGTACGTAGTTGACAATATTAGACAACTATTGCTTGAAAAATTATTCAGACCTTACAATCCAAGAAACAACAAATAAGCTTACATCTGCAACCCAAGAAATTCATTAATTCTTGTTTTTTTTTTTTTTTTGGGAGACTGTTTTTTATTATAGGTTAGATGAATTGTGCTCTCCAAATTTGACCATGCAGCCATGCATGAAATTCTAGCCTTATATATAAAATCTATATTATATTTCTCATGCTTATCCAATTCACTTGGATATCATCATTGAAAGAAAACATGAAAACGAACCTGTCCTGAAAAAAAATATATAAATAAACAACAATTAATCAGATAATTAAAACTATGTAATATAATATATAAATAAACAACAATTAATCAGATAATTAAAACTATGTAATATTAGAGCTATTAATTATATCAGACCAAGATGCCCCCGACGAAATCAAAATCTACTTCAAATCAAAATCAAGCAGCTTCCTTTTCTATTTCCTAACCCAAATCCTTTTTATCTAGACTACTTTAATTTTAACCAAGCAAATTATGTTAGAAAGAGTTAGACAAATTAGCTGCAATTAAGGAGACAAAACGACAAATAATCAGCCCAATTGATCATTAGTGTACAAACAATGTGCTAATGTAAATTAAATGTTCAATTTTTTAATTAACATTATTTTATCCTCATTACGCACCGTTTATGGGTGGCATAGAATAACAGATTTTTCTGACAGTTCATTAATTTGGTACCAATATAATTAGTATATATACATACCCACATGGGTTAGATATATGAAAGCAATGCTTAATCATAAGATAACACACGCTGGATGGTGCAGACCGTACAGACACAGAGGCCAGAGTACATTAAAAAAATCACATCTTTTATATATATATATATATATATATATTGCCTAAAATAATTTAGTAATATATACTTTGCCTATTTGTTAAAAGTGAGAAGAAAATAATTGTTGGCACATGGGACCATTTAATTTTTACGTACATAGGAAAAACTTGAATAGTTTAATATCAATACATTGATAAAAGATAGATTCTCTCAAAAGAAAAGAGAAAGAAAAACTTAATTTTTGTTAATGAAATAGACTCTTGAAGACAAGATATATAATTGAAATTGAGTTTCAAGAAAAGTCATATATATAGACAATTAACTAATTAAGAAATTAATTAAGACACAATTGAAAATTATTAAACATAATCAAAGAAACTTCATGAAAGAGAGAAAAAAGAGGATCGGGTAACCCCACAACAAGAAGATTTAGATGAAAAGTAGCTATATATATATATATATATGCCTTCTCCTTTCTTCACCTTTCTTTTTTATTCTTGCTCTATTATTGCATGCATCAAGCCAACCATATCAATTCATACTTTATTTTTTTAACCACAACCAAAAAAAATTAAAAAACCAAAAGTGAAAAATCATAAAGTTAGGGAAAAAGAGCAAATGGGTCACAACCCATTTTTTATTTTAAGTACTTTATTGTAAAATAATAATATAGATTGGATGGCTATGATTACTCAATGCATGTTGTCATGATAAATTAGGACAATACAATTTTGTACAAAAGAAAATGGAATATATAATTATTTTATGTAGAGAAATAAGGGCTATCATGTGTGTTTGTGCTTCCCCTCTTTTTAGGGCAAATGTATTGCATCTTGACTTAATGTGGGATTTTTTTAATTTATTTTCCCTCTTTTTCTTTATCTTTTCTTCCATTCAACTTAAAGTTGGGAGTTGTATTCTTACATGTGATATCCACCCCCTTTTTAACACCAATATTATGAGAATCTCACCTTATTGTTTTTGCTTTTCGGGAATCTCATTCATCACTCTTTCATATTATACAAAAATAGAACCTAACACCTTTGAATGTGTCAGCCTCATACTTCTTTGTGAATATATATTAAACAAGAAAAAAAAAAAAAAAAAAGGAGAGAGAGAGAAAGATTTTAGCCAAGGGTGTGGATGATGAATAGGATTCCTCACGTCAAAGCAAGAATTACCTAAAACCAAGATTGTAAAAATCGGTCCGGTCAACGAACTGGAAAAGACAGCGGGTCATGAGTTTAAGGTTGAACCAGTCTATGTAAGATTTTCATAAAATATAATATGTTTTATATATAATAAGTTAATAAAATATAATTTGTCTCATACATAATGAAAATAAAAACTCAAAATATATTCCATAAATAATAATATATTTAAAAAGAGCAATATCCATAATATAATTGTTGCATAACCACATCCATAAATCCATAATTAATAATATGTTCAAAAAGAGTAATGTCCATAATATAATTGTTATATAACCATATCCAAAATTAGAATTAAGCAAAAGATTTTATAGTTGAGTTTCATCATAATCTTCATCTCTTAAAAAAAATTGATTTGCAGAAGTTCCGCCTTCACCCACATTCAATCGAGGATAAATTGTTGTATCAGTAGGACTAAATGATTCCAAATCAATATTATCAAAATTTTGATATCTTGAATCATCTACTTCTCTTGCATCTACTTAATTTCACAATGAGAATATAATATATTAAAAATAAATAATATAAAATCATAAACCAAGCAACAAAACTAACCTTGAATATGAGTGTCACTTTCTGAAACTGAATGTGTATAATCTTCATAAAGAGCAGCCTCAATTTCATTTAAATCCAAATCAACAGGTGTATCATCTTCCTCAATCCAAAATTCAGTTTTGTCAATGCATTCATAATCAATAGGATCATATCTTAATTTCTTTTTATGGAACCTAAATAATAGTGTTCAAGAATAAAATTACTCATAGTATAAAAATAATAAGCAAAATATATATATATATATATATATATATATATATATATAGATGATTCAAGATTTTTAGTTGCATACCTATTCTTCAATTCTAAATTGTAGTTCACAAATACAAGATCATTAAGTCTTTGATGTTCCAATCTATTTCTTCTTTTAGTATGAATGCGCTCAAATAAACTCCAATTTCTTTCACATCCAGAAGACGAAGAAGTTTGGCTTAAAATTCTAACAGCCAATCTCTTCAAATTTGGCGCACTACTTCCATACAATGTCCACCAGTCCTCTATAAATTCAAATAAAATAAAATGGCAAAAGAATTTCACAATCAAAACATTACTCATAAGTGGAAAAAATAAATATCTAAAACAAATTATGAGATAAGAAATAATTTTTTTTACCTGGTTGAAGTTCTTTTGCTGATGCTAGGGCCAAAGGTTTTCCAAAACTTCCAGTCCTTTCTCGATAATATTTGATCTCTTTCATGGTCGTTGTTCCCATTGGATTTATGGCATAGTTTTCACACAAATTCACAATGCCATCAATAATATCATACTTTTTACTAAAAGAATGATCATAAAAGAGAGATGAATTAAAAAAAATATACAATTCTGTGAATATTTCCATAAAAGTGTTTGTTCCATCGCATATCAATAATCTTAATATATAGACCATACTTGCTCTTTTTTTTTTAAACATAAGCTTGATAGCCTTGTGTGACCTATGCATACCTTTAAAGACAGCCTAATGAAGGTTTTTCATCAAAATCAACTAAACGCAACAATTTCACTAGAGGAGCGACAATCTTCACCATAATTGAGCAACCATCCCAAAATTTTTTATCTAAAATAATAGATGAAAAAAGCTTTCCATTGTTACTTTTGGAAAGCTTATGAGTAGTGAAGAACTTGCTTGTAGCTAAGGCTTACAAATCATATTTATGATCCTAAATACTTTTTTAAGTTATTAAAGTTGTAGTAAAATGCGTCATTATAAGACACTATTTCCTTCCAATATTTTCTCTTTCTCAACCATGACAACAAATCAATATGATTGTAAACAAATGTTATCTTAGAAGCATGCAATGTCAAGTCAGCCACATGATCTATACTACTAAAATATTTTGAAATCAAATTAACACAATGAGCTGCACAAGGTGTCCAAAGTATATTATTGTACCTTTCTTCTAGCAATCTCCTAGCAGTTACATAATTAGCAGCATTATCTATAACCAAATGAACCACATTTGAATGACCAATCCATTCAACAACTTCAGAAAACAAGCCTACTAGTGTAATAGCATTTTTAACAGCATCAGAAGCATCAACAGACTTCACAAAACATAAACCAGCTAGGCAATATACCAAAAAGTTGATTAAGGTTCTTTGTCTTTGATCAATCCATCCATCTGCCATTAAGGTACAACCGGTTTCTATCCAATGCCGTCTATAACCCACAATCAGTAGTGAACATTCTTGTTTGCTATCCTTTAACAAATTCACCTTCAAAGCATGATAAGTTGGAGCTTTAAATTCAGGACCAATATCAGCAATAGCATCCACAATAGCTTGATAATAAGGTGAATTAGCTATATTGAAAGGTAAACAAGCATGATAAAACCATTTTGCACTGCCATTTGTGCCCTACTTATAGCTTTTTTGCCAGTAAGGACACTTTTAATACCAGGTTGAGACCCTACATATGTTCTTGAAACAAAATAGTCCCTAATCATAGCATTTTGCTTTCCCTTCCCTTTCTTTTGCTTCTTTCATAGATTCATCTCTGATGTTTCTTGCTCTCTCATAGAAACCTCAACTGCATCATCACTATCATCTTCATATCCCCACTTATACGTCATTTTCATTTGCTTTTGTTTTTTTTTTTTTGCATGTTCCTTTAGAATCCATTCCATTCTTACTTGAATATCATGAGAAACTTTTTTACGTTTCGCTATTTGACCATGAATTCCAGCCAAAAATATTTTATTTTGTTTATTCCACCGCCTTTGAAAGAAGACCCACAATATAGAGAAATATATACAGTTCTTCCAAGTTCTATTCTTGTTTCCTTGAAATGTTGCCAAGCAGGATATTTTTTCCCACGAACAAAAGGTGTAGAACCCATGGATTGCTTCTCAGAAGATTGAGTGCTTATAGAATCCATGTTACTTGAATACCTCAAAAAAAATATAGAGCACTTCTTAAATACAAAGCAATAATAATACAAATTAATCAAACTAATCAAACTATAATTAGTACAAATTAATCAAACTAATGACAAAACTAAAATACAAACATTCAAACTAAAATCAATACAAAATAATCAAACTAATCACAAAACCAATCAAATTAATCAAAAGTAAAAGACAAATTATACTAATCAATAATTAATAGAAAATCAATTTTAATCCATACAAAACACAAATTATACCCATGCTAATCCATACAAACTAAAATAAAAATTATATAAATATAATCAAATTGATCACAAAACAATCAAATTAATCAAACTAAAATGCAAATTACACTAATCAATAATCAATAGAAAATCAATTTTAATCCATATAAAATATAAATTATACTCAAAACTAATACATACAAAGTTACAAACTAAAACACAAATCATATAAACTATTATAAACTAAACCAATTCTAATCAATACAAATATAAAAAGATAGATAAATAATTACAAAAAAAAAACCAACTTGAATTTGTATATAATTAATATATATATATATATAAACCTGGTGGAACTGTGGAAGGAAGACGGCGAGGAGCAGCAAGTGTAATGCCCGTAATTTAGGTCCGGATAATTAATATATTTAATTGCCGCAATTAGTATTATTAGAGTCTAAAATTAAGGTTTAAAGATTTATAAAAGATTTTATTTTTGTTATGGGTGATTTAATTAAAAAAATATAAAGTTGAGAAAAGTTATAGGAAAGAAATAAAAGCCAAGGTTTTAAATGGATATTTGGCAAAAACAAGGAGGGACCAAAGTGACATATTTATCAAAGTATAAAAACCCTTCTTCTTCCTCTTTAACATCAGCCCCAAACCCTAACTTTTCCACCTAAATTCGTGCTCCCTCTTCACCCCTCCATTTTTCTACTTTCTTTCACTCAAAGGAAGCCAAAATCACCAAAAACTAAAGGAAAAATCACTTATATAGCCTAAAACCCTTTAGAAAAGAAGAAAGAGGAAGTTGTTGGAGTTAAAGAAGTCATTTTCTTGGAGAAAGAAGAAAGAAAGAAGCTAAACACTCAAATCCACATTGTCTTTGGTAAAGGAAGAAGTAAGTGAAGCTAAAAATCATATTGTCTTCTTCTTTTCTCTTGTTTTCTACCATTTTTGTGCTTGGTGGAGACCTATTTCATATGGGTTAGTTTTTTTGTCAAGTTATGGTTTTGAAGAGTTAAAACTCTTTCTTTTAGGTTCTAGATTAGTTAAAGAAGACACTTGACATGGATTTTGAATTAAAAGAGATAGTTTGATAGTTAAAGTTGAGTTTATGTTTAGAGAGTAGAGTTCTATTACATATGTTTGTTCTTTGGCCTAAAAGAGGCATGTTGATGTCTTGTTAGGTGATATAGAGGGTGGTGGTAACCCCCAAAGGGAAGACCAAGCTTGAGGGCTTAAAGTTTTTGAGACTCCATTTGAGGTTAGTACATATATGCATGTTTATTCTTAAACTCATATCATTTGCATTTTTGAAATGGTGATTGTTATATCTTGAGATGATGATTGGCATAATATTGATATTGGAAATGATAATTATGATGATTTATGACTATTGAGAATGTCTATGAATTTAATCTAATTTTTGGTGAACTATAGTATTTATGATGTTGCTGAAATTTTGTGGAATAACCTTGATTCCTTTAGCCATAACGCATGTTATATAACTCGGATTCGCATGAAACTAATTGGAAATGAAACTATACACATAGAGCTAAAACTTTTATGAAGAACATGGATCGAATTCTGTTTGTAAATAGGCCAAAAATGTCGGATATAGAGCTGTCCATAATATCCTGGGCAAAATTTCAATGAACAACTTGTGATGTTTAAGCTATAACTTATGCTATGAAATTCGGATTTATGTGATTCTTATTGCATATGAAAGCTAAGACATTAAGCTACTAAAACTTCTTAGAAGATGACGAGTTATAATCCAGTTCCTAAATAGGTGATAAATGCATTCCAATATTATGGCAGAAATCTGATTGGAAAGGAATATTAGGAATTTGGTCTCATAAACATTGTGCGACATATATATATGTGTTAAATTGTTGGAATTTTCTTTCTTTGTATATAATTATGTATTTTATATGAGATTTGTAAGCTCTAATAAGGTAAATTATGTCATATGACATGCAAGTATGAAATGAGATAAAATTATAACCTATTGTGTTGAAATAAATTATGAATATGTATAATTGCCCATTCCTCTTTACAAGGACGAGACTTAGGATAGATGACATGCCATTGAGGGTCTTTTACGGTACCGTAGGAAATTTCTACATGATTCTTAATTATTGGACAAAGTGGTTTAAGCTCGGAGAGCGCTCTTGTCCATTATGTTAGCAACTTAATCATGTTATTAAATCAAGGTGGCTTAAGCTCGGAGAGCGCCCTTCATTCAAGCTCGTGACGAGCATAATTATAGGAATACACAAACAGGTGAATAGGGTGGCTTAAGCTTGGAGAGCGCCCCTATTCATAACCCATTATCTAGTTAGTCCAGTTTTGAGTAAATGGGTTGTTGGCTAATTAAATAAGTTGAATAAATTGAAATGACTACTTGTTACATGATTATTGAATATTTTATGATATGTGACATAAGAATGTATAATGTCCTTAGGTTCAGCTGACTATGAATAATTTATGATTAATCATTAATATGATCGGCATATTCAACTTGATTGTCATTTTATTGAAATATGTACATAATTTGATAATATGAGACAAATATGCTATGTATGTTATTAAATGATTATATGATTTTGGGCAAATATATATATATATATATAGTATTTTAAATGTATATTTTATATATGTTGAACATTATTTTGGCATTAGCATAAGTATACATGTGATATGTCATCCCATGGTTGCATGAATTTATATGCATATATGTACCACTAAGAATTAGGTTGCTTAGTGTGTGGGTATTCCTGCACGCAGGTTTGGAGCCGGTAGATAGAGAAAGTTGATTGAAGAGAAGAAAACTCATCAGAGACCAAAGTGCAGACCTTTGAGGTCGGTGATATCATGACATTTTTGTTTTTGTCATATGTCATATGGGATATGGATAGTTGATTTTGTACGTGTCTATTAGATTAAAGAACATGTATTTATATATGACATAATTTTGTAAACATCGGGCTAGTTTAGCCTAAACGAGATTTATTCTATTGGATGAATGATAGTTTTATGCATGATATAAGATATGGACTAATATGTTAAAATGGTAACGTGGAAAATATTTGTATGAAAGGATGTTAAGAGATAATAATATAAGTAAAAGAAAAAGTTTTAAATTTTCACAAGTTTTCAATAACGGAAAGTCTATAACATTTGCTTATATAGTTGAGTTAATCTTAATTATATGAGAGGGTGTTACAATTATTTTAGTCATAGAAATAAAATTGAGGTAATTTTATGTGACAAATAATCCTTGAGGTACTGAGTTGTTACAATTTACGTAATTGGAGTATTTAGTATTTCAAGATTAGTTTAGTTATAAAATAAAAATTGAGGTAATTTTATGTTACAAATAATTCTTGAGGTACTGAGTTGTTACAATTTACGTAGTTGATTATTTTAAACTAATCTAGAGGTGTTAAATTTGATGATATTCAGATCTAAAATTTTTGGTAAATTCAAAATTAATTTTGAATAGACTTGGAAAGTAGTATATTAAACCTAGTATGACTAGGAAAGTTGCATGTAATTGGAATTAGGATTATAAAATCCTTGTTGACATCTAAATAATAATTAATTAAGATAATTTAATTCTTAGTTAGCTATTGGACTTATTTAAATTTAATTTATTAAACTAGTTAATGAATTAATTTTAATATGGAAGTTGCAAGCATGAAATTAGAAACAACCTATTTGACTAAGTAAGCAAATTCAGGTTTAAAATTGATGTGATCAAGTTTATGCCTAATTGGTATAATTTCTTTTTGGAAAGTGTTTTTAAATATTTATACAATTATTTAATGTGATTAAATAATAGATATATGATGATTTCATACTAAGGCTGAATAGACCATATCTAGGGATCAAGTGTTGAAATCGTGCATACCAAAGAGAATTCTAAAATGTTATTTTCATATTTATCTTTATTTTGCATTAGAGAATACATGTCAGGGGTGTATGGCTTGGCATGATGGCTTGATTATGGACTAGATAAATATAATTGTTCAAGCATAAGATTAATTTTGTATTTGGTAAATAGGGCCAGTATGTCCTTGCCTTCTCTATACTTCTCTTGTATTTCTTTTTTCATCTTACTCTTCTCAAATATAATTTGAGGTTTTCTAATTAGAATTATATAATTAGATTACATAGAATTAATTAGAATTGAAGTGCAAGGAGTAAGAAACCAATAGAGGTGGCGGTCAACACAAGAAGACATAGAATAGGAAATAGTTTTCTACTATGTTGTAATCTCATGCATCTACCTAAGTTTGACCTGGTCAATTCTTTCATATTCTTTCATGGCTCGAGAGATTGGTGTTAGAAATATCTATAATCATAACTATATAGTTATAATAGCTATCTTATATATCCTAGTGTGATGTATGAATTGTATTACATGTTTATGTTATGATCAGACTAAAAGAAAGAAATCCCTCTTAATAAATATTAAGACTAACGCTTTCCATTATTAATATGGTAAGAATGAGAGTTTTTTTAGAGTTTAGATTGTTGAGCACACTCAAGCCCGTTCTACAAGAATATATTCGAATCATTGAAATAAGATTTCATAATTAATGAGCTGAACTTAACTAATTAAATTGATTTATTGAGCATGCTCGAGGTCAATATTAATTAGAGGCAAAATTGGGTCAATGTATATAAGATATACACATATCAGGAGTTGATAGCTCAATGTTTTGGTAGTTGCACAAAAGATGCAATTAATATGAGATACTTATCAATAGACCTAAAATGGCTTATTCAGCACACTTAAGGTTAATTTTAGTAAAATTGAATACCAATCCATTAGAAGAACTTCCAAGAGGGTTCTCTCGAGTTCATATTGAGGACTAAGAATTCACAATAAAATAGTGAGAGCCATAATGCGTTTTATTAAAAGACCTAATATCATGTATTCATGTACATATCTCTAACATGATCTCATTTACATTTAAGATGCTAGAATCATGTCATCAAATGTGAATCTCCGCTCTGTTCTTGACTCAAATAAATTGACTGGCCCTAACTTCCTAGAATGGCTTATAGGAGTGGCAATGGGGTGGATCGGTGTCGGATTTCACTCTTTTTGTCCCTGTCCCTATGTATAAATTTACATCACTGTCCTCACCCCGTACTCCTATGGGAAAATAATATTAATCCTCATTCCTGCCCTAAACAAGGTTGGGTATCCCCAAGTAGAGTTAGAGATCCCCGCTATATTTTTTAACTTAATTATATTTGATATCTCTATTTAAATTATTAATTTAATTCAAATCAAAATAAGAGCAAAAAATTGTAAGAGATTCAATATTTTATTTTTTAATGTTCCATAATGTATACTTAACTAATGAAAATGACAATATTAATCAATCCGTAAATAACTAGCAAAGAGAATATCCACTACTAAAAAAAACATCAAACTATATTATAACCACTATGTTGCCCAAACAATCACCAAAAGTAAGAGAGGGGGGGGGGGGAATAAAATTCTTGCACTCATAAGGAAGCTAAGAAGATTGAGACATGAATTTTATAGAGGTTCGAGTGTTAACTAACCCTACTCCTCTTCCCAACCTAAATTGGGTATTCATTGATCTAATCACTTAGATTACAAATGGAGTTTTAGCTAGCTCACTCCTAAGTAGGTGTTTTACCAAGGTTAACACTCAATCAAAAATTCTCTTGTGCTTTTTTAGCTCACACAATAATCAATTCCTTACAACTTGATTCACACAACCCAATTACAAGACTACTCAAGTGTTTGAAAGTTAACACTTGATCCCTTAACAAAATAATTAATGAAGAGAGATTGAGAAAATAAATTGCAAGAGTTTTGGCACTTCTAAAATTGTTAGTTATCCTTAAATGGCCATTTGGTGAAGTATTTATACTGATTACCTACCAAGTAGCTGTTACAAAGTGGTGTCGTAACTTTTTCTAACGTTTTATTACAAGTGCATTAAATGCTGTCTACAAAGAGAGAGGTCTCGGTCGGGAGATAACCAATTTTGATATGTGACATCTTCTGGTTGACTGAACTATCTAACGGCTAGTTTTTATTCAATGTTCTCCGTCGGGAATCTTGCTCGTTTTGACTTTATGATGACTTGGCACATTTTGGTGGTGTCTCCTCTTCAACAGTCATATTCTTTTGAATTTCGATCGGACTCCAATATGTCCCAGACTAGAAATGAGGTGTTCCGGTCGGGACATCACCTGTCCCGGTCTGCTTTTGCTATTGGAACTTTAGGAATATTAGAAAGCAGTATTTTTCGGTCTTGACATATATTTGCTTGGTCCGTACTCTAGTCCCAATCGGGAAATAAATGTCCCGATATGGAAATGACATTTCCCGATTAGGACATTACCTGTTCCGATCTGTTTTTGCTACTGAAACTTTTAGAACGTCATAAAGCAGTGTTTTCCGGTCTGGACAATGGATTTCCCTGCCTATATTTATGTCCCGGTTGGGAGATAATTGTCCTGATTGAGAGTTACGCGTCTTTAGAAAATGCTTGACTAGTTCAATGAGGAATTCATAACCAAATGTACTTAAACTTTGAAAATTATCAAAACAACACTTAATGAAAATATTAGTAACATTTGATTTGATTGTCAAGATCAAAATAGAGAGCAATCACCCTAAGGTTAACAATTTCTCTCATTTTGATTTTGACAATCAAACTAGGCAAAAATAACAGATTGATAGGTCTATAATCAAATTAAAATATTGAATAATAAGTATTCAAAGTTTCACATCATTTAAAATTATAAAACATATTGAATGGTTAAAAGTCAACATAATTGATAAAGTTAAATTTTTGTATAGTTATCATGTTTTTTCATTTAAATAACCTCCTTATATATATTAAAGGAGGTGGGTTTTGGGCTGGGTCAAGCCTACATGGGCAACTCATTCCCACAAAATCCAACACTATAGTATTATCAAATTTGTACACTTTGAATCAATTTATTATATTATTAACCTGAGTGCTATGAATTTTTTTACTATTTCATTATCTATGATTTTTAATGGATTTATATATATTTCTATCAATATATTGCTAGTTTGAATCAATGAAATTATTTTCCTTGTAAAAAAAACTATATTGTATTTTGTTTTTTCATAAAATAGTATTCTCTCTCAAGTTATTCCATACTCTCTCCTCATGGTTTTATGCTTTTAATATAGGTCTGATACGGAAAAAAAAAAGATATATTTTTTAATTTGTACAACTATAATGTATTTATTCGTTTATAATTAGTTGGGAATTTTACAAAAATGGGACAAAGTGGATAAACATTTATAAAAATGACACCCCTCAAAGTTTTTTTTCAAAAATATCACTTACACAAAGGCTTTTTTCAAAAATATTGAAAAGTAAGATTTACCCAAAATATACCACAAGATAATGAAAATTGAAGTTACAAAAGTTTTATTAAAGATTTACATAAGACCTATTCAAGTTATACCCCGAATTTAATTAATATTTATCAGAAAATTAATGAAAGTTGAAATTACACAAGATTTACTCAATATTTACCAAGGTTTACTAAATAATTATCCAAAATTGGCCTAAAGTTTACCCAAAGTTACCAAATGTTTACTACAAAATTAATGAAAATTGAATTTACAAAAGGTTTATAAAAAATTTACTCGATATTTACTTAAGTTATATCAAATGTTTATAGAAAAATTAATAAAAGTTCAAATTATAAGAGGTTTATCAAAAATTTACTCAAGTTATACATAATATTTATAAGAAAATTAATTAAAGTTAAAGTTACATAAAATTTACTCAAGATTTACTAAGATTTTCCTAAGATTTATCTAAAAATTACCCAAAATTTACCCAATATTTACAAAAAAAATTAATGAAAACTAAAGTTACAAAAGATTTATCTAAGACTTATCCCAAAGTTTACATGATGTTTATTTAATATTTACTGTAAAATTAATGAAAGTTGAAGTTACATAAAATTTACCTAAGATTTATCCAAGGTTTACTCAAGATTTACCATAAAATTAATGAAAATTGAAGTCACAAAAAATTTATTAAAGATTTATTTAAAATTTATTCAAGTTATATCCTAGATTTACCAAATGTTTATAAGAAAATTTATCAAAGTTGAAGTTATATAAGATTTCTATAATATTTATCTAATATTTACCTAATGTTTATCCAAAATTTACCTAATATCAAGTCAATCTCTCAACTAAAAATTACCAAAAATCTACCCAAAATTTACCAAAGTAAATAATTTTAATTAAGTTAATTAAATATAAATTTATATTTTTTTATAATTAAAATTTGTCCAAGATTTACTCTGGTAATTAAATTAATTAAATTCAATTTTATATAATTTTTTGCTAATTAATTTAATTAAGTAATGATTAAAAATAAATATATATATGTATAAAGATTAATAATAGTTATGTAAGTTAATACAATTATTAACCTATATTTAAAATATAAAACATAATTTCTATTTGATAATTTTATATCCTAACAGTTCAACCAATTTTATTAAATACTAATATAAATCAAGTATACTTAACCGCGAAATTAAACGGAGCCTAACCCTCAGTGTGGGACGAGTGGATCCCGACAACGCACTCTTCCCCAACGCGTACGACCCACTCTCAATGTGGGACGTAGTAAAAAATGCAACAATCAACTTCGATAATTGGTTAACTGAGGCTGGTGGTGGTGCCACTTCCCGTTGATAATTTTGGAGGTAGTCAATGTCACGTGCTATCACCGGCAACGAGTTAGAATCCATTTTGGTCTTTTGGCCAACTAATTATATTCGTTTCTCGCAAATTATATATTTAAAAATATCAAACTATTATTACATTTGTAAATATTCACTTTAATTATTTGTTTTACTAAATTTTTAAATGTTTTTATCTATTAGATTTTCAAATTATTATTTCATTTTAATTTATTTTTCATATATCTTATATATATATGTGAATAATATTTGACAGTTTGAAAAAGCAGATATGATAAATGTGACAAATATTTGAATTTTTAAATTATATTTAAACTTGAATTAAAATGATTACACAGTAAACTTAACTTGCATAGGATAAAATAATAATAAAAGAAATTAAATTAATTTTATTCAAAACTATTAAATGTATAGTAAAAAAGTATATATAAATTATATGGTAGTTATATATTCAGTATAAGTTGTATGTATTACTTAGAATTATTAAATGTACAATAAAAGGTATATGTTAAGTATATAATGCTTATATATATATATATTAAGGTGCAAATACTGTGATTAATTATTATTATTATTTGTTGCCCAAACAATCACCGGGGGGGGGGGGGATGAATTGGTGGGAAATTAAAATTTGTACAACAAGATAACAAAAGAGAGAAGGGAGAATTGAGACATGAATTTTATAGAGGTTCGAGTGTTAACTAACCCTACTCCTCTCCCCAACTTAGATTGGGTATTAACTAATCTAATCACTTAGATTACAATCTTTGGAATTTTAACAAGCTCACTCCCAACTAAGTGTTTTGACAAGGCTAACACTCAACCCAAATTTCTCTTGTG
>CATIWF010085380.1:0-11378 GCA_949630135.1 Balakata baccata
AAAAAAATAAATGTATTTATTATTTTTTTCAAAATTAATATATTTATCTTTTTTTATATCCACACAAAAAATATAAATTTAAAAATAATACAAATTTATTATATTTATTATAAAATTTTTGAAAAATTCCAAAAATTAAAATACATTATTTTCACTTTAAGAAACACCTTATTTTGACTTTTAAATGATATATATTGAATATTTAAATTTTTTTGTTCGTATTAATGTTTAGCTTTTATTCTATTAAAGTCAGATTATTTATTTTTTCATTAAGTCATTCAAATTTAATTTTTTATAAGAAATTAAATACTATACCTTGGATTTTGTCTTGTTTCAAATTTTATTTTTGATATATTAAAAGTTGAAGAATTTAATAAAGTTCATAAATCTAATAATATATGTATATATATGATTATTAAAATATAAAAAACATATGTTATGAAAATATTAAGATAGAAAAAAAAAATTCATAACGAATTTAATTTATTCTCTAATTAATCAAATAAAAAAAAACTGCTTTATTGACGAAGTGTAAAAAGAATAAAGACGGTGGATTAAACAAAGTAGTAATAACTTATGAACCGCGAAACACAGGAGCAGAAAACGACAGCATACTCTTGTTAACGAACCCTAGTCAGTCTCCCTCCATAATCCTTCCCTCTTTGTGCAGGAAAAATTTCTTGGCTTCCGTCGATTCTCAATTTCTATATAAGAGACTAACTCTTTCGATCTCCGGCAAAGACCCTAATTTTTCTTCAAGTTCTGTTCGAATTTTGTGTTGCGGATACATAGATACGAATTTCCTTTTATATCGGAGAGAGGGGTTGATTGCTCGATTGAACATGGTTGCTGCGGAAGTTTCAAAAGTGGAGAACGAGCGCATCAGGAAGCGGCCTCGACTTGCATGGGACGTTGGGCCATCCGAACCAGAGGTTGGTTCGCTTTATGGTGTTCAATTCTGGCTAGGGTTAGGGTTATCCAAACAGAACTCGGAGTCTCGACGAGCTAACTGAATGTTTAGGGTTTGAGCTCTTTATGGTTGAGAGTAAATCAAAGCACCGCTATGATATTCTGACTTGGCTGGGCTTGGTTTTGTTTGACGGGTGTCTGTAGGCACAAAGGGCTATGGTGATGATTGGAGATGAAGAGGCCTCAAGGCATGCTTCACCGCCAAGAAGAGACGATGATCGTGAGGGGCATTACGTGTTTAATCTTGGCGAGAATCTTACTCCACGATGTAAGTTTATGTTAAATTTTATTTCTTCCTTATAGTTTGAAGCATTCATATACCTGAAAAAGAACTTGCTTTTTATCAATATTGTATAACAGATAAAATACTCAGCAAAATGGGTGAAGGTTAGCAGCCGAGTGCTAGTGATATCTACAAGATGTTAAATTTTTGTGATTGTGCTTGTGCCTTTCAGCAAATTGCTAGTGTTGTAGGCACTTTTGGCCGAGTTTTGGAATGTTGGGATCGTCAAACGCGGGAATATGTAGCAGTTAAGGTAGTCCGTAGCATCCGGAAGTATCGTGATGCAGCAAAGATTGAAGTTGATATACTTCAACATCTTTCCAAGAATGACAAAGACTGTGCCTCGCGGTACAATTTATGGGTTTCAGCTGATACAAAAGTTGCTTGTTAATTCATCTCTCCTCAATGTCTCATCATCTCACATGTTGTTTACTTTTTGCAGCTGTGTGCAGATCAGAAACTGGTTTGATTACCGTAATCATATTTGTATAGTAAGTATTCCAATGAAACCTTCCATTCTATTCAAATATCTTTTTCATAGCAACAGTGTGATCTCCACTTTACTTCTATCTGTAGTTTATGTGGTTTTCTTTTGTTAATTATGAATTGTAAAATTATGCATGCCTAAATGTCAATTGCGCCTTTGCCTTTTGACCATGCTGTCTTGTATTTAAGATAATGTTAGATGAATATAGTTGTTTTATGCAACTGTGGTCATTTAAATGTGATCAATCCACATTCATTTTTTAAACTGGAATTTAAAGACACCTTGCTTTGATACCATTTCAATGGTGTTATCAGGTATTTGAGAAGCTTGGACCAAGTTTATTTGATTTTCTAAAGAGAAATAAATACTGCCCATTCCCTGTGGATCTTGTTCGGGAATTTGGACGTCAGCTTTTGGAATCTGTAGCATGTGTGTGGATAGTTCTTGCCTTCTGTTTTATTACTTTTTTAATCTATCCTGACCAATCTCCTTGTTCATTGCATTGTATTTTTATCCAGGGACAGCAATGCATTTGTTGTAACCTCTTTTTTTCCTATGATTTATCATATATGGCAGATATGCATGATTTACGCCTAATTCATACTGATCTGAAGCCAGAAAATATACTTCTTGTGTCATCTGAATATATAAAGGTTCCAGGTTGCAAGGTATTTGGCCTTTTAATTGGAAAATATTATCATTTTAGATTTGGGTTAGAATTGGTTGTAATGTTAAAAAAATGCTTGAAATGCTACAGAAAAATGCTTCAGATGAAACAAATTTCAAGTGCTTGCCAAAGTCAAGTGCCATTAAGCTGATTGATTTTGGTAGTACTGCTTTTGATAATCAGAATCATAGCTCCATTGTGTCGACAAGACATTACAGAGCCCCTGAGGTTATTCTAGGTAATTAGTTACTGCATTTGCTTTTATGCTTGTTGAGTTCTTATGCAAGCACATAAAGTTTGAGATTGGAGGTGAGAAATACTATAAAAATATGTTTTTGAAGAATAAGAAGAAAAGTGCAACAATTGTTGCTTGAAACTCATGTATTAGGTTTACTTGGAAAAAACAGTGTTTGATTGCCTCAAGAATGGTCCCTTTTCTTTCAGCTCACATAGATCTAGCAACTTATAAGTGTCTTGACCTACTCCCAACACAATGTAATGATAATATCTGTCCTGTCGGGAAATACTTTATTATATTTAGGGGATAAGAAAGTTGAATTTTTTTTTTTTTTTTGGATTTTGCTTTTAGTTTTTGAGGATTTTTCTTTTTTTGTTTTTAGGATAGATCACACCTTAGTTGAAAATAAGTTCCATTCTCTTGCTTTTTCAGTTAATTTGTACCAATTGAATCTAAGATGTGATCAGCCTGAGCACTGTACTGTGATTTGTATCTCCTTTAAATAGATAAACATTATTCATGAATGAGGCATGTGAATTTGGGTCGTAACTAATTGAAATATGTTAAATGAACTGATGTGTGATCTCCACTTGGAATTGAGTCAGCATTATGTGTGTTACTGCTATCATAATCTTCAATCAGCATTTTTTATTTTATGTTCTCTTCATATATTCTAGAAATGCATGTGCCCTTCATCCCATGTGTGCTTTTGTACTTCAAGATTTCCCTTGATTCACATGCCAACTAATTGAGTATTATGCACTTGCATCTTACTTCCTAAATGGATCTGTGTTTTTCTGTTGCAGGTCTAGGCTGGACTTATCCGTGTGACTTGTGGAGTGTCGGTTGTATACTTGTTGAGCTATGCACAGTAAGTTACATGTCTCAATATTTACACATGCCTGGCTCAAAATTATGTTTCTCAATTTGAATTTTAAGTGTTGGGAACTTTTGTATCAGGGTGAAGCATTGTTCCAGACGCATGAGAACTTGGAACATCTGGCAATGATGGAGAGGGTGTTGGGGCCTCTGCCAGAGCACATGATCCGAAGGGCCAAGTAAGCAACTTCATGATATTTGTCGAAGCAGCTTGGTTATTTGCCCTATGTTTGTTGTATGTGTAAATTTTATTTCTTGTGCAATGGTAGTTTTTGATGTCATTCCCATGCATTACTCTTACTTGTTGACAAATGATTTGTTTAAACTGTTAATACTAATAGATTTAGAAAGTAAAATTTTGCCATTTGCCGAGGGTTTCACCTTTGGTATTATGCACAGCCAAGGGGCTGAAAAGTATTTCAGGAGGGGATCAAGATTGAATTGGCCTGAAGGAGCAGTTTCTAGAGAGAGTATCAGAGCTGTGAAGAAGCTCGATCGTGTTAAGGTTTTTGAATCTTTTTTATGAATTTGTAAAAGCATATATTTTGATCTTATTTGACATCGTAGTGATGGTGAATTCTAATCCAGTGTGGATCACAATTGATATTAATGCAGAATATGGTATCTCAACATGTAGATAGTTCAAGAACTACACTGATAGATCTGTTACACGGTTTATTGAAGTATGAGCCATCAGAACGCTTGACTGTGCAGAAAGCTCTTAATCATCCTTTTTTCAAGAGTCCAACTTAATGAACCACAGCTTGAAAATTGAAAGCATATCCATTATTTATCGTTCTGTTTATATCCAAAACCTGGATAACTGGCTCAGACAATGTATTTTGCAGATCACTTGTATTTAGAGGAATAATAATTTGAAGCAGTAAGTTTTCTTCTTTTCTGTGTTTTAATTGTTGAATGATTCTGCCCTCTTTACAGGCATGCAAATCGTGATTTATCTTTGCTTTCATTTTTTTTTTTTAAATTTTTATGTGATGAAGTGAATGTAACCCCTTTTTATAGTAACAACTGAACCAAAATCCATTTCAATTACATCGGGAACAATGATTTGATTAGAAGAGAGAGCAAATATGCATTTTGGTGGGCAAGAGGGAATTAGCATGTCAAAATTGTGTGTATATAGAGAGAGAGGGTAAAGTATGCAAGACCCCAGCCATAAAGAGGATAGGACAAAGTATCCTGAATAACACAAATCTTTGTTGCTTAACTATTTTCATGTAATTTTTGGAGCTTCATCACTTATTTGCATAAAAAGCTTTGAAGTGACAGAAAATGTCAGAATTGGAAGTGTGGCCTTTTGCAGGTAAGAAACTTGCACATATATGGCAGCCCAGTTGTCTTTAAGGGCAGAAGACCTTGTCCTGAATTATTAGCAGATAAATAGTTGCAACATATTACCAATAATCTATACAGGAACACACTCCATTCTCAAATCTATGAAATCTGTTAGCATCTCTTACCACAAATACCGTTTTCAATATCTTTGATAAACTCTTGATGAATTCGTGACAATCACCACAAACTCTCAAGTTTTTGAAGACGCGAATTACTCTTCCCTTCACTTCCCAGCCGCCACACACTAATGCCAACCCAATTGCTAACTTCTCACTGTGAACTCTCAAGCTTTCCTCCTTTGATTCCTCCTCCACATCGTGCAAAGCGTATTTCACTCCATAAACATAACCCAGTTCTTCTTTCATCTTCTTCTCCATTTCTTTCAAGACCTGATGTATTTTCTCTATGAGTGGGTGTGTGTCATCTCCACCATAGAAGAAGTGGACCTCTTTGTCAATCTCTACCCAACTACGTCCTGCTTCTTTCTTCAACCTTTTTGTCCATAACAATTCTCTCACTTTCTCACATTCATTCCAATAGCCTGCATCAGCATAAATATTTGACAGCATCACATAGTTGGCAGGATTTTCACCGTCTAATTTTAAAAGAATCTGACCAACTTCCCTCCCCAATTCCAATTCTCCACTCACTCTGCAAGCACTGAGCAATGTCTGCCATATCCCAATATTTGGCTTCACAGGCATATTGTTGATAATATCCTTGGCTTCTTTTAAGCGTCCAGCTCGGCCTAAGAGATCAACCATACATGCGTAATGCTCTACTCTAACTTTGATCCTTCGATCACTAGACAACTTAGAGAAGTATTCTTGACCTTCTTCGACCAATCCAGAATGGCTACACGCTAAAAGTACGGCCAAGTAAGTAACATCATCGGGCTGAATATTATCAAGTTGCATTTTGTCAAAGAGAGAAATTGCGTCTTTACCAAGGCCATGCTTCCCATAGCCAGTGATCATAACTGTCCAGGAAATCACATCTCTTGACGACATTTCATTGAAGAATCTTTCTGCTTCATCTATGACTCCACACTTCAGATACATATCCACAATCGAATTGCATACTGATATGTCTAAACCAGACGGGACTTTGATGGAGTAGGCATGCATTTGCTTGCCTTGCTCGACAAAAGCAAAATCAGCGAACACGCCTACCATGCTTGACAGAAAAAACCCATCTACTTGAATGTCACTCTCTCTAAGCTGCCTAAACAAGTCCATAGCTTTTCCCAAGTTTCCTTCTTGAGCATAACCAAGGATCAGTGCACTACATGATATCACATTCTTCTGTTCAACCTGACCAAACACTCTCTCAGCTTCACACAACTTCCCACATTTCACATAATGATCAATAAGAGCACCTGCAATATTAGCCTTAAACAAATATGGGAAACCGCTAATGATCAAGAAAGCGTGAATTTGGATTCCTTCTTTAATTGCACCAATACCACTACAGGCCTTCAATATGCTTGTAAGTGTGAAGTCGTCGGGAACATGCTCATCGTCCAACATTTTCTGAAACAAAACTACAGCTTTCTCACCAAATCCTGCGATATTATATCCAGCTATCATTGAATTCCAACTTATAAGATTTCTATTAGACATAAAATCAAACATTCGGGTAGCTTCGTCGATTCTTCCACACTTCGCGTACATATCAACTATAGTATTGCCCACCACAGTTACCATGTCAAATCCAGTTTTCACACAAACATTATGAATCTGCTTCCCAATATAAAGAAGATTCAACATACTGCAAGCTTTAAGATTTACTGAAAAAGTAAACTCATTTGGTTTTACTCCATATAATCCCATTTGAGAGAAAAGATTTAATGACTCATTGGCGTTGCCGTTCTGTATGTGTCCACACATAAGAGCTGTCCAAGAAACCACATTTCTTTCAAGCATTCTATCAAACACAGCATAAGCAGAGTCCACTCTACCACATTTTCCATACAAATCTATAAGATCATTGCTCAACATCAAATCAAATCCGAGTCCTTGTTTTACCACAACTCCGTGCACTTGCACTCCTTGCTTGAGTAAACCCATTTTTGAACAGGGCCGCAACAGCTCTGCAAGTCTCTGCCGCTCACTCAAGACTGAGAACGAGAATCGGTTCATTATTTCAGAGGCCAAAGCTCCCTACTTTGTGGTCACTAATGGCCGGAATTGGCTCCTTAAAAATCAGAGAACTAGAAAATCTCGTTGCACCCATGTTGCAACATTGCATGAACATGGCAGAGCTGATGAGAATCCACGCTCTTATGATAAAGTACTCATTATCGCAGAGCAACTTCCGGATGACAAAAATTGTAGATGTTTGTGATTGCAGCAAGGATATGAACTATGCAGGATTGCTTTTTGTACAATGCAATGATAAGAGCATATACACACAACTCTTTATAGCCTGACTACCGCCGTTTATAAGCAAATGCTAAGGCAAAATACCCCAGCGAGTAAAAAGCCTATTTTCTCTGACGAATTGACCTTCCCTTTTATACTCAAGTCCTGCGCAAGGGTTGTGCTTCACAATCTAGGTAAGCAGTGGCGGAGCTTGATTCCGGGGGCGAAATAAAGTTTTGGAGGGCAAATATTAAAATTACATATAAAGTGTTTGATAATATGGACGAAAGAGATGTAATTTTATGGAATGGAGTTATTTGTGGAGATGCCAGATTGGGTCAAATGAGGAAGACAAGAACTGTGGTTGATGCAATGCCTAGACGAACTATAGTATCTTGGACTGCAATGATTTCTGGAAATACCCGCGGTGGGTCTTATGCTGACGCGTTAGACATGTTTAGGCAAAAGCAAATTGCTGGGGTAGAGCCTGAAGAGGTAAGTACTGTTTCAGTCTTGCCGGCATGCGATTAGCTGGGAGCCCTTGAGGTCGGGAAATGGATACATACATACTGTGAAAGAAATGGGTTGTTGACTAGACCTTCCATTTGCAACGCTCTGATTGCAATGTACACGAAACGTAGCTGCATAATCTTACCAGTTTTTTTTTTTATCAAATGCGTGAAAGGGATGTTATTTCTTGGAACTAGACCTTCCATTTGCAACGCTCTGATTGCAATTGTACACGAAACGTAGCTGCACAATCTTACCCGTTTTTTTTTTTTATCAAATGCGTGAAAGGGATGTTATTTCTTGGAGTACAATGATAGTAGAGCTACAGCAACTCACGGTAAAGCTTGAAGCAATTAAAATATTTGAAACAATGAAGCATGAGAAGATAAAGCGGAGTGGCATTTCGCTTGTCGGTCTTTTATCAGCTTGTGCCCATGCCGATTTTTGGAGGGAGGGGCTTATGTATTTTGATACCATGATAAATGATTTTCACATAGAGCTGGAAACAGAGCAATTTGGTATTTTAGTTGATCTTCTAGGACGTGCTGAACGCCTTAGTCAGGCACTGAATGTTTCAAAGATTTGGGGTTCTTTATTAAGTTCTTGCAGGACTTACACTTATATTGAAATCGCTGCCATTACTATACAGGACCTTGAAGAGCTTGAATCCGCTGTTACAGGGAATTATGCTTTGCTTTCCAACATATATGCAAATCTCGGCAAGTGGGAGGATGTGTCGAGGATGCATAAACTTATTAGAAGTAGGAGCATGAAGAGAACTTCGGAATGCAGTTGGATTGAGGTCAACAGTGTGGTCCAAGCCTTTTTCAAAAGACATCTTTTACTTGCTAGAGCTGTTTGTTTTCCATCACGACATAGTCGAACATATGACTAATATAATATCGGAAGATGGACGAGAATGAGCAAAGCTATGACAAAGGATTGGTGGCAGATGTCTTTATGGCTGGGGTCTTGCATACTTTCTTCAATTTCATTAAGAAGATAAATAAATTTTCAAAAGAATGCATCCATTGTTTCTTGCTGAGTCCTCCTGGTTGGTGAAGTTTGTTTAAATATTGTTCATGTAATTCCAAGCAAATTATAAACTATCTTATAGCTGTATCACTGATCCCAGAATGAGAAAGATTGGTTACTTCGTTTTGTGGATAGTCTCTTTTGTCACTTGGAAACTGAGCTGCTGAATTTATATGACCACACGGTTCGTGATTGTAAGAGATTGTCACATAATGACGATTAAAGATCAGCATTTTTGTTGGTTATGCAACAAGACCCCAGGCATTTGATGCAAAACTCCGCAGTGCAGAACAAACACTAATGTTTTCTCATTCCCAGCTTATCAACTGGCTTTAATCAGTCCAGTTCTGACTACTTAACTGCAGAGCAGAAGTTATTCTGTAAACTCATACCTTTATTCCATGAACGCACATCAACAAAAAAAATAAATCACAAGGGCATGCGACTCAAACAATCAGAAATTTATTTAGCATCAAAAGAGACATGTTCACAAAAAAAAAATGATATTGTTCGGGGCATAAATGATAGGTTCCTAAAACCTATTGAACTTCAATATGAATCGGAGGAGATTAAAATAAATTACATTCAAAATCAGGTAAAGTCACTACAAAAAGGAAAAGCCAGCAATTACAATTAGCATATATATACTGCAATCCATGAGAACAGCATCCATTGCCCTCTGCATCACTAAACCTACCTCCAAAGCCTTACCTGCTTGTTCAGCCCAGTCATTTTTAGTTGTTGAAGGAATATTATTTTCTCCACCAACAATCTTGTCAAAACCTCTCTGATTATTGAAAAGCAGCCGGACAAACACAAGTGTTAAATTAGTCAGCAGAACAAGATAAAGCGGCCTAAAACTTATTGTGCTCCTTACTATTTTGCTGCCTAGCAGTGGAAAACCTAAATACGACAAGACAACAAAACTGGCCATAATTACAGAACAAAAAAGACGTGGATACTCTGTTGCTGCAATGGCAGAGCTTATTTGATTTGGAGTCACAAATCTATTTGGATGCAACTGTTCTAATTGTTGCATGCTGCTTAATGTGGCTGGATTTGACCTTTGATCTGTCAAAGAGATTAAAGATGATTGTTCATTGCTGCAAACATCATCAGAAGGAGTCTTTGAGGTCTCAACACTTGTCTTGAGAGTCTGCAATAGAGGTTCTATATTTTCTGCTCCATGGCCAGAATCAATGATGGAATCATTAGCTGGCAGTATAGAATTGAATCCTCCATCCCCACCATTAGGAGAAGCTGCAGATCATCAAGACCATGAGCAAGAAGTAAAACAAAATTTTTAGGTACTATCATATGCATTATAAGAATCTACAAATTATGAAATAATTGAGATTAGCAACATAGCGATGTCAAACATACAAATTATACCTAATTCATTATCCCTATCGCATAAGCACAACTATCCAGCCCCAGAAACAAATATAGAGTAGGAACCAGAATACAAAAAAATTCTGAAGAAATTAGCTTTTAGTGACCATGATCACCACATGCACCACTGCCCTCTGAAATACATAGGGTCTACCTCCAAACTCTCCTTCAGAAATGGAGAAGGAACCTCCATGACAATGAAAAATGCGAACATTGATGGGAAAGGAGATAGGTAAACTCCAGCAAATAAAGATAGTTTCAAGTAGAAAGAGTTTGATGGGCAGACATTTAACCCATTACTATCTATTTTCTGTAACAGCTATTTATTGCTGATGTCAACTAGAGTAGAATTCGATGCTAAATTATAAAAAACTGCCTCACTCAACTGGCCAAACAATTAAAACAAAAGGCAAATTCGTGATACTAATATTAAGATGTGACTGACTTCCCCAAATGGCATAGGATACACTTTAAAACAAAGAAATATGATAAGCAGTCAAGATATAATAATTTGTCTGTTTTCAGAGCATTGGGCTGAAAAGAAAAGAAGAAATTCAATATCTTCTGTTATTCTCTTGTTTGATCATTCGGTGGTGATTAAAAACAAGGGAAATCTGAATTCTCAATTTCCCTTCAGAGGCTAAATAATTCCACACCAATTTGGTAGAAAAACAGGGAAAAAAAATTGTTTCCTCTCCCTTGCACCATTTAGTAAATAAATAAGCTGTAAATATCTCCTCCGTCCTCCCGCTAAATAGCAGCAAAAGTCAATCCCAATTAGAAGTATATGCAAGTTAGGACAATGCTTCAAGCACAAAATCCAGTTGACATAGGTCCAACAAATGACACTAGTAGATAAGAAGAGAAAGAGAGTATGCGTGTGTGCTCACCGGTGATTTGATCAGAGAGGTGAAGAGGCGGGTCTTGACGGTGGGGCCGAGAATGAGATGAATCGGCATCTGGCAGATGATAGGATTCCGATAGAAGAGTTTGGGCCCGACCGGTTATGAGAGCTAATCGATCGGATCCTCTTTCGAGGATCTTCCTTCTTCTAGATTCTCTAGTTGCGGTGCTGTTGGTTGCCATATCTTCTTTTCTGACTGAGAGGAAGAATTGCGGAAAGCTATTAAAAACTTACAGCGGCCACGGCGCTCCAATTTAGGTTAATAATTGGGAATTTTATAAAAATATCGAAAAGA